>NDXB01008017.1:9108-20066 GCA_002631895.1 Agapornis roseicollis
AGAAAAAGAAAAAAAAAAAAAAGGAATAGAAACCAAAAGAAACTCAATGTTTAGATTAAACTTAGAGGAAACACAACTATTAATGTATGAAAATACACATTTCATCCAGGCAGGAAGCACGAACTGAGCCTTCATTGGTACAAAACAAACCTACACTGTAATTACAATACAGAACACTTACAGCAAATTAACTATTTGTTATGGATAGACATTTAACGTTTCTGTTTATGCAGCTACAGAATGGGGAGGAGGCAGTTCTCATGAGAACTTAGTGGTGTCCCATTGGGACAACATCTGAACCTTCTCAGGGAACAACAGAAGGATTCTTATTCAGCAAGATCTGTAAGTATAACTGTCATTAAGCAGATAAAAAGCTTGCTTTAACTTTAGTTAAGAAAACCCCAAACCAAGCAGTGACTGTTGAATGGGCTCTTCCAGAATGGTTAAGCATGAAATTGGGAACATTTTCTGTACTCACCAACCAAGGCAGAGGAGTTGAATGTGGTGATTATTTGTTTGTATGCCTACTGCAAGCACTGGTAAGGTTATAGACACAAATTCTTTGACATCCTTCTACAGACAGTGTTATCTAAGAATCATGGAATAGTTAGGGTTGGAAAGGAACTTAAGATCATCTAGTTCCAACCCCCCTGCCATAGGCAGGACACCTCACACTAAACTGTGCCACCCAAGGCTTTGTCCAACCTGGCCTTGAACACTGCCAGGGATGGAGCATTCACAGCTTCCATGCATGGGCAACCCATTCCAGAGCCTCAGCACCCTAACAGTAAAGAACTTCTTCCTTATATCCAATCTAAACTTCCAATGTTTTAACCCATTACCCCTTGTCCTGTCACTACTGTCCCTAATGAATACTCTAGAAAAGCCACCTGGAACATGCTGCTGTACCTGTGACAAAGGTGTCAGATGCAAGATCAGTGCTGGCTCATACACTAAGTTCAATTTAGCACAGCTGAAAGGGGTAACTTCGAAGTCTGCACATAATCATGAAGGTGCCTAAATAAAAAAACCACTTTGGTCAGTAAGTAATCTTCTCAGACTGATACTGTACAGAAGCTTCTTTCCACAACAGAGAGTCAGGAAACTTTACTTTGGGGAACTGAGAAATACCAGCTACCAGCATTAAAACTCTTCTGCTTCAGATTCTGTAACACTCTCTGGTTCCTTCAGATAGATGAGGAAAATATATCAAGAGGCAAGGATAAACCTGTAAACAGTGTGACATTTGGTTTTGAAACTCCACTGGGCTTTGCATTTTATTTTCCATACTGTGATTGCTTGACAAACAATAAAGCATGGGGCAAATGACTTAAAGCGTCATCTTCACATTTCCTTGTGTGTGTACATTCCATAGTTAATATGTTTTTATGGCAATGGATCATGACAAGCCAGCAAATTGCAAGGTTATACATCATGAAATACTTCTGGTTAAACCTTGGAACAACCTGCTCTAGACATAGACTGAGTTGGTTACACAGAATAGCAAATGAAATACGACAAATGTCCTCCTTCAGTATTCAAACAAAAGTAATAAAATGTAAATAAATGTAGCACAACCTTGCACCCAGCCTGTTGTCTATGGACATGGAGATGCTGCGAGGGCTGGAGCAGCTCTGCTCTGGAGCCAGGCTGAGAGAGCTGGGCTGGTTCAGCCTGGAGAAGAGAAGGCTCCTTAAGGGGAGACCTTAGAGCAGCTCCAGTGCCTAAAGGGGCTGCAAGAAACCTGGAGAGGGGCTTTGGACAAGGGCCTGTAGGGATAGGACAAGGGGGAATGGCTTTAACCTGACAGAGGGGAGATTGAGATGAGCTCTTAGGCAGAAGTTCTTCCCTGTGAGGGTGCCGAGGCGCTGGCACAGGCTGCCCAGAGAAGCTGTGGCTGCCCCTATCCCCTGTGTGTTCTCATCCATGGAAATGGGCAAACGTTTCAGCAAGATCACAACTTTCTAAGACTTGGAAATTATTTTTGCCAGCTGAATTTAAGTAAGCAGAGTGAGTTTGTGCATTTCTGTTACATTATTGGACAGCTGGAGGGGAAGCAACCATGGGGACTTGTCTTCTTTGCACAAGAATATTGTGTAAAAGGATTAAGACTTTTCCTTTCAGCCCTGAAGTAAACTATCTGAACCTAAATTATTGGTATTTAGAGATTCAGAGATGTATTTCTGTGTATATACCTTTCAGTGTGTATGCGTTTATCTTGATTGCTGTGCCAGATACTTGTACTGAAGGTTCTGCGCAGGCTGAAGCACTTTGTGCACATCTTCAGCAAGAAGGAAAATGTTCTCAGCGAAGAGAGCACTGCAACCCTCCTCTGCAGATTTCTGAGGGGGTTTCCCGGCAGGGACGGCTAAACACGGGTACTGCAGCTGAAGAATGCTCCACCTTCCCCCTCTGCTGGTAACTCTGCTCTCGTGCTGGGAAAGACATCTTTCAACTACGGCAGGATGGAATGGAGGGACAAGGGATACTCAGAGGAGAGAGCATGCTCCCTCCATACACACATCAGTCCATGAGGTCTCTAAATTGTATCAGTCATCACAAGGTGAGATGGCTTTGATCACCGGTCTCCTAAGGATGTGGAACAGTGTCAAACACTCTTCACAAATCCAGGCAGATTTTATCAGTTGCTCTTCCCTAATCCACACAACACCACGGCTCCTTCATAGAAGACCACCAAATTTGTCAGGCAGGATTTCCCCTTACTGAAGCCACGCTGGCTGTCACCAACCACCCCTTTATTGTTCATGTGCCTTAGCATGGTTTCCAAGAGGATCTGCTCCAAGATTTTGCCAGGCACAGAGGTGAGACTGACTGGTCTGTAGGTTTCAGGGTCTTCCGTTTCCCCCCTCTTGAAAATGGGGGTTATATTTCCCTTTTTCCAGAAACTTCACCTGGCTGCCACAACTTCTCAAATATGATGGGCAGTGGCTTGGCAACTACATCTCCCAGTTCCCTCATGGGAAAAAGGAAGACCCAGGGTACTACAGACCTAGCAGTGCTCAAATACAGTTTGGATGGGGCTTGCAGCAATCTGTTCTAGTGGAAGGTGTCCCTGCCCATGGGTTGGAACTGGATGAGCTTTAAGGTCATAGAATCATAGGTCAGGGTTGGAAAGGACCTTAAGATCATCTAGTTCCAACCCCCCTGTCATGGGCAGGGACACCTCACACTAAACCATGTCACCAAAGGCTTCATCCAACCTGGCCTTGAACACCAACAGGGATGGAGCACTCACAACTTCTCTGGGCAACCCATTCCAGTGCCTCACCACCCTAATAGGAAAGAATTTCTTCCTTATATCCAATCTAAACCTCCCCTGTTTAAGTTTGAACCCGTTACCCCTTGTCCTGTCACTACAGTCCCTAATGAAGAGTCCCTCCGCAGCATCCCTGTAGGCCCCCTCCAGATACTGGAAGGCTGCTATGAGGTCTCCCTTCCCTCCAACACCAAACTGGGATTCCATGGGTTTTTCTCAGCTGCTCTCCGACTCTGAGCAGCAGGTCTGTGTAGGCAGGAGCCTTTGCAGCAGGTGCCACCTCTGTTTTTATTTCTCATACCTTGATCAGCAGCATGTGGGGTTTATCTAACAGAAGATGATTCTCTTGCAAGAGGGGATACACTTTGCCTGTATGCTCCTGGTGATTTTCCAGCCATGGCCCAGTGTTCACCTCCCTCCTCACCTGGCTGTGGAGAAGCTGTTGTGCTGGGCTAACACCCCACACTGGAAAACCATGTGAGCTCCAGTGAGACCTCATCAGTCTCACTAACACCCTGGCTTGAAAACCCTCATGTCAATCCCTGACTTGTATTCCAAGATGACTCAAGAACCCCTGTGCCCTGAGCCCACCTGCTTTCTCCACTGCAGCCCATGCTGAAATCAAGATACAATGCAAATGAGATCATACAAAGAAAAAACCTTTATTAGACAAATCAATCAAGCCTGAAGAACGAGTGTCAGGTAAACATGACTAATGTTTTTTTCCAGCAACGCAGAAATCTTTAAACTGAGAAATTCAGGAAGTTTCATATTCCTGTTGTTGCATTAGTTAAGTTCTCTCCCTCCCATGACATGAGATAGTGGTTTCCTGACAGCCCAAGGCTCTTGCACTAATACAGCAACTACTTTAAAATAGTAACCTCTGAAATCTTCCCTGTGCAACTGTTCCCACACAACTCTGTACCAAGTTTTCAAAATGTGTTCCCAAAAAAAGACCAAAGGTTTAAAAACATCCATCTTGTTAAAACCAAACAAACGGTTTATGTATGGCACAGAGGTCCCAGGCTGGAAGGAGCCTGCTCTGCACCTTGAGAGTGACCTGTGAGGCTTGACAGCTGAGACAGGCCATAAGTTACTGCTGCTGCTTCTTCCTCAGGCTGAACATAACAGACACCAGATGAGCCTGACTTACAGCACTACACAAACCAGGAGTAAACCAACAGGAGAGCTTGGCAGCAAGTAACTATGGTTTCCAAAAATGCTCATTTTCATTTACTCTGGGTCACTTCGGAGCACAGGGCTCCCGTTACACTGTGCTACTTCAAATAACATGCAGGAAATGTTTGGCACTATAATCAACCCATCACACCCCAAACCTGCTGCTCTTGGATGCTCCCAGTATGCCAAGCTCCTCAAACAAGCCACAGCCACAGACTGGAGTACATGGAGAGGGGCTCAGGTGGAGGCCATGTGAGTGGTCAGGCCCTATCACCCCAAAACCCAGCGCATCACCACGACAAGGCATGATGGGATCTGAACTCTGCCACTTGCACCCTGTGCCATGGGACCTGACCCATGGGGCACAGAGGACATGTGGCACTAGGACAGCAGCCACACTGGGAAATGGCTTAAATTAGAGCCATACGTTTTGTGACCTCAGACCACCTCCCTCTTCCACACTGCTACCAACATCTGCATGCTGGTCCCTGCTCTGCCTTGGCCTTTCCACTGGCATCTGGGAATTCTCCCCTCTCCCAGGAAATATATGCAGGGTTGACATGGTTTAGCCAGCAGCTGGTTAGTGCAGAAGTGGCACAGGGAGAGCAGAGGAGCTGACAGGAGGTTACCACAGAGATAAGCTCAGCACCAAGGCACTGGAAGAATCATCTGAAGAAACAATTCACCTTAACAATGAAATTGCTTTTATTAAAACAGAAGTGTTAAGCCAAGAAAATAAATTACTGCTATGATAGACATACTTAGAACATAAGGAAGGACGTTAAATCTTGAGCTCCAGGCCAATACAACCCTGAAACAGAAAGTTACGCTACTTTTACTTAAATATCTCAGTTTCTCTTCATGCCCTTCCAAAAACTTTATAAAATGTGCAGCTTACCGAACAAATAGTAACAGAATCATTTGTAACAAAATCTGTACAGCTCATAGCTTTAAAAATAATACTTTTTTTCTTTATCTCCAAACAGCTATGTTCCTATTACTCATAAATATCAGGCAAACATGTTTTGAATCCCCAAGGCCCCATCCGACACCAAAGCTATTACATGTAGTTGAAAGAAACCTTCCTGGGACTTCCCCCCAGCCATAGGTCACGTTTGGGGCTGTTTGTGATTATGTGTAAGAAAAAAATGTATCTTCACAGGTGAAGACTGTCTCCTTCTGATGGTCAGAGGTCTTCATGGAGTTTGAAATGGCAATCAAACCTGGAACACAGCAGCGTGCAATGGGTTAGACCGGCTGCACTCCCGCCATAGGGCAGGACCCACGGTCCCTGTCCTGGTGATCTTGGAAAATGCTTGAGAATCACTGTTTGTCAGAACTGTGTTTGAGTGGGGAAGGAGTTTTACTGAAAAAGCCCTGCAGGAGAAGCACGACTCTTCCCCTGTGAGGAGATGTGCACCTCAGAGCTCACCCCAAGGCTCAGTCCTAGCAGCAGCTACTTCTAAAGCCCCAACTGTGACTCCCCGAGCAGCTCAGGGTATAACATTTTAACCTTGGCTGGTTCTGTTTAGCTGGTCTGAACTCCTGTACCCATGGATATGAGCTGTGGGCCTGTGTGGTCATCACAGCCCACAGTGCCAAACCTACCAGCCACCTAGTGCCCTGTGCCTTGGCCACTCCAGCCCTGATCCTGCCTCTCTTATGTGCACTCCGCTCTGCCAGAGAGGAAGGAGCTAAGCCAGAAGCTGGCTGATGTGAGTGGGCTGTGACATGACTTTCCAAAGGCTGGCACCCACACCAGTGCTCTCCCTCCTCAGAGCAACAGCCATTTCCTGGCAGGGAAGGCATCCTCCAGAAATCAGCTGCTCCCTTGGGTATCCTGGCCCAGGTTGCTCCACCTGGTGACATGGAGTTTCCTTCGGAAGTTCAAAGGAAACTGTGGGATAAATCCAGCTTGGGGAGAATACCATGGGTTCTCCAGGGCATGTCAGAGGGAATAACTAAGAGCAGGATTTCAGCAAAGAAACAGATTAGTGGTTAGACAGCTGGGCAGCATTCAGAGGAAAGCACCTCATCTGAACACCAGTGACTAAGGTGGTACTTAATCCTCTACTGCCTGGAAGGGATTTTGCTTGTTTCGCTTCTGCTTCAAGCCAGGGAGGCATTGGATGGGCTGTTTGAGGCGACAGCTCTATGGAACCTGGTCTTCTCTGACCAGATGAATCAGAGCTCAGAGACCAGACAGGAATGCATGTGGAAAACTTTTAATTGAGAAGCTGAGGGTAAGGTTCCCCTGACAAACCTGACCAGCATGTAGATCTGCTGGAAAATCCCCTTCAGGGGCTACTTACAACTCTGCTTCCTTAGGTGGTATATGTGTGAGGGGCTCACACTATTGTCGAGGGAATTATGGTGACCTGGCCTGCTTTCTGTAGAGGAGAGAAGCCAGCATTAGTACAGGGTTAGAGGACAACAGCATCAGGACATGATCTAGTGGGAAGGGAAGCCGCTGAGAACTCTCAGGAACGTAACAGGAGATGCACTGACAACTCAGAGCAAAAGGCTCCTGCCCCTCCATCTCACTGCTCCCCAGAAAAGGCCCAAACCTCCCAGGAAAGGAGCTCAGCAGCATATGCAACAGAGCCCCATCCATCCCAGGAAGTCACGCATGTACCCCAGCCCATGACAGCATCATAGCTCCTGTGTGTGCAGCATCCCCTCCTCATGCAGCCTCCAGCACTGAAGGTCATTTCCAGAGCACCTCCCTGAGGACCTTGGCTACCAAAGGGGAGGCTCCACAAGAGAGGCGCTCTCACCCGTCCCAGAGGAGGTTGAGTCTCTGTGGTCACTGTCACTTCCCCACAGTGACCCCTAGACCAAAAGCAGCATCTTCAGTCCCCCCAGGAGAGGTGGTGGCTCCAGCTGGGGTGGCAGCTGCAGGAACAGGCAGAGTGAAGAGAGGATTTTGGCTGCTCACACTTACTGCAGAAATGTACTGGCTGTTGGGGAATCGGGGTTTCTCCACCACTGCAGAGCTGTGCTGTGAGCCAAGGGGCATGTACGGTGGTGAGCCTACATCTTCACAGAAGCTCTCTTGTGGGATGCTGGAGACACAGCCACTGTCAGAGCCACTGGAGCCGCTGCCTGACATGCAGTGTGAGGACTCAGAGCTCTCTGTTGCTGGAGGAAAGAAAGGAAGGTCAGTCACCCTGATGACCATGAATTTGGCCTATAGGTCTATGCTATATACACTTGATAATGTGTCTGTTTGCAGAAGCACTGGCCACACAAGCCCACAGATAACTCACACTTCCTGTATGGGCCTCTTTAAAGCCATAGGTCACAAAATCACCCAAGGAAGTATGGCAAATGATACTAGAGATTTGTAGACATGGGCCAGGGAAGTTCACACAGGGGAAGCCAGGGGATCACTAGACCAGGCTGCTGAGAGCAAGGAGTGCCTTGTACCAACCAGAGGGTCAGAGACACAGCACTAATCTCCAAGGCCACAACAGGCCCAGAACCACCACCAGGCTTCTCACAGGCATGGATGCAGATCACAGAGTGCTTTACTAATCCCTGCATCCAACCTAACTCTCAACTTGGGACTCTGAGACAGAAGTGGCACAGAAGGGTAGGGACAAGACAAGACAGGGAATGCAGAGGAGCCTGATCTGACCACACAGCTCACAGCAAAAGGTGGGGATGAGTTTCAGAGCGCTGGAATCATACATACTCAGTGAGGGCTGGCTGCTCGTCTCATGCTCCAGCTCATCTTCCTCAATGCAGGTGCTGACGTCAAAGGGGCGGCTGGAAGCCAGGACGCCAGGCAACAGAGCCCTGTCTAGGTACATGTGGAGGTTGAGGGGCCCCAGAAGGGAGGAGGAGGAAGGGCTGTATGCAGCAGGGGTGCTGCCAGTTGATAGCTGTGCCTGTGTCCTTTTGTAGGGGTTGGAATGGTCAAACAGAGACACCGCGATAGACGCTCTGGTCCTGGCACCTGCCAGAAAACATACCAAAGAAGCCTGAGTACCAATCCTGCCCAGCTCACAGAGAGCAAGGAGAAAGGCATGGTTAGCACTTACCTCTGCCTTTCATGATGTAGTCAATAGCACGGTCATTGATAGCTGCCTCACTGGGTTTGATATCCAGGAATGGCTTGTTGCCCACACCCATGGAGACCATCTCCTGCATTCGGATTTCTGGGGAGGAAAAAACCCACAGCCACACAATGAGGCTGACCCAACTCTCTCCACAGAGATCACAGCACTCTTGGCTACTCCTGAACTATTGAGATAAGATCTGTCTTCCCGTTGCTCCTTGGTCCTGAGGAGCCTCCAGGGACAAGCAATCATGCCCTGCTCTGGCATAGTTGCTCAGTGCTATGCTGCCTATTAGAGTCCTGCCAAGCAGGAAGCCTGCAGTGGAGAGAAGAGACTCAGCCAGCTTGGCTGAGACAGCTGTCACTCAAGCAGTGGCCCAGATCACAGGGAGAAAAGGAAGCCTTCCATGAGCAGAGTCCATGCTCACAGGGCAGGGAACCTGGTGCTAGTATCTCCCTCCCACTGAGTCCAGTGGGTGTCTACAGTAACACAGACCTTGGACTGGTCAGGTTCCCTGGGGATGAGGGGCAGAGAAGGGACATGCCCAGCCAAGCTCAGCACATGCTCCTGAGGCTGCATGCCAGCACACAGCCACTTACTGCACAGAGCTGCCTGCTTACATGCTCCAAACCTGCTCAGGACAGCATGAGCTGAACAAGGCTCCCGCACCTTTTGCGGCACAGACGCCCCAGGAAGGAATCACACCTTTATTGCGGGCTGCCTGCTGCCACAGGATCTTGGCAATGTCATTGGTCCAGGCCTGCTTAGTCTCGGCTGAGCTGGCCTGGAGGATGTAGGTGTCACTGGACTTCCGCCTTCGGAACCAGATCTCAAAGCGCAGGCCACTATCTCCAGAGTTCTCTGTCAGACCAATGTCTGCTGTCTGCCAGAAAAAGAAAGAGGAAAGCATCAACTGAGGCTCGATGAGGAGCAGAAAGGGTAAACCCTGCCTACACCCTGTGCCAGAGCTACCCTCAGTTCAGCAGACCCAACAGGAAAGAGCCTGAGGATTTGGACAGGAGTAGGTATTATCTGGATGCTGCTGAGCAGAGACAGCCCAGGCAATTCCCAGGACTTCACTCAGAGTCAGCACTACCTCCTGCCATGCACATACTGCCTCTCCCTTACGTTACCTGTACCCTCAGAAGACCTTGGCCCCACACCTCATAGCACAGAGCAGGCCCACGCATCAAAGTGTGAAGTATTCCATTGTGCATTCAGTGCATGGCTTGAAGAAGGCTTAGCAGTGGTGGGAGCAGCTTTTCTGCTGCAGGTGCTCCTGCTGCCCATTTCAGAGCCATGTGTCCATGAGGAAACCAGCCATGGATGCCTCCTACACAAGAGGGAGCTGCACGGCTGCCCTTACCTTGAAGGAGCGCTTGTAGATATACACATCAAAGCCACCTTCTATCCTCTTCGGCTTGCTGAACAGGATCAGGTCCTCGAAGAGGAAGACATGTCGCTGGCACTTCCTACGGCCCAGCCAGATGGTGAACTCATCCTGCCGCACCAGCTGCCCCTGCTCCTTCAGGTTCACCTGAACACAAGGCACATCCTGCTAAGACCCCACAGGATCAGGTCTGGGCAGCCACAGATAGCAGGGTCCCATGTGGCTGTGGTGAAGAAGTGGCAACTATGTGTCATCTTAGGAGCCTTCCTGGAAGAGGTGGGCCTGTGTGGCATTGCTGGAGGTCACATAAGGCTGAAACAAGGGGCTCAGAGCTCAGAGGAGAGTTGTGCCCTTCTCCTAGGCCTAATCTACAGATGACCCCCTCCTGTCACCCTGAGCAGATGTGTGACAAACCTCTGGGGTGAAACTGGAGGGAGCAGCCAGAACTTTCTTTTTGGGGGAAGGAGAGAAATTAAGAGGAAACAAGTCCCATCAAACTGGCAGGAGCACATTTGGGTCAGGAAGCCAGTACCTCAGTTTTTCCTGCCCCAAATCCACCTTTCTGCACCTTGAGCCCAGGGGTTTATCCTCCTTCAGTGCTGCACTTCACATGCCTCTCCCTCAAGTCCCACCTAGCTGATTTTGGCCTATCTTGGGCATCAGCATCTGTTCAATCTCCTTCGTGAAAACTGCCTGAGAGATGTAAGCCCCAAGGCAGTCTGCCGGATGGACTCTGCAAGGGCCACCAGGCTGCCCCACCTCACCAGTAAGCACCAGGGAGCGTGTTGTGACAAGCAGCTCACCCAGCTCAAATCAGCAGTATCTATGCTGTCTGTCCTAACAGATCAAGACCTCCAAGCCCTGCTGTTCCCTTGCCCTGTGCCTCAGTAGTCCTTCTATGCTGTACTGGCATCCTGTTCTCTGTAGGAAGTTGAGGGAGGTGCTCACCAGACAACCCACAGACCCCAAGTCTAGATAAGGGGAAGATAAGTGGCTCCACCCACCACCACCTCCCCTCCACCCCCCCCCCGGCAAGGGGAAATAAAAA
>NDXB01008017.1:20121-34643 GCA_002631895.1 Agapornis roseicollis
CTCCACCCACCCCCCCCTCCACCCCCCCCCCGGCAGGAGAGAATAATAACGTACATCGCAGTCACGGATGGCGTCCATGGCCAGGAGGTCATTCCCATGCCGGAGCTGAAACTTCACCATCTCCTCAGCAGCACGGAGGTATCCCAGCTCCTGCTCTTGTGCCTCGCTGCACTCCTTGATCAGGTCCTTCAGGAGTAAGGCATATTTGCTCATTCGCTGGATGGGTTTCAGCAGGTAGGAGGCCAGGTCCATCTTATCCCCAAGCTGTACCTGCTTGAACTGAGAAATGCAGCAGAGTGAAGGCAGCAGCACCTGTGGAACACCCCACGTGCCCCAGGCAGGCACTGGTACAGCTCTCCTCACAGAGGTGCTCTCTTTGCCTTCAGGGAAATGCAAGACCCTAGGACCAGTGCTGCTGTGTGCTGGGCTCCTTTCCAAAGCACCTGCTGCATGTCTGCCCCTGCTCCCCACGTACACTTGTCCAGAGAGCTGTGCCAGGAAAGCAGGAGAAGTGCTGAGCATGCCTTGAGCGGGGAAGTGGGGCTTGTTTAAACAGATCAGAGACCCAAACACCAATCATGATGCAGGCAGTGGAATCTACCTTAAAGAAGGTATTCCCATGGCTGGTGAGCAGCGAGTCCGACTTCGGTTTGTTCTTGCTATACAATGCATACATCCCAAACTGGTCTTTCTGCAAAAGAGAATCCCATGTGAGAACAATGCCTGCCCAAGAAGCAGCAACAGCAATTCTCTGTGTTGATTAGTCTAGCTCTGTCTCCCCAGGTCACAGCAAAGCCTCTTATGACATTAGGAGTGACTCTGTTTCAGGAGTGACTTTGCTTCAAGTTCATTAAGAGTCAGAGAAAGTTCTTGTCTTTGTAAAGTAGCTAACACTTTTTAATCCATTGTCCTGTTACCCCTTGTCCCTTACCTTCCCCAACAGGTACCATTCACCTGGTAGCAGCAAACATGCAAGAGTCAGCTAAGCTTAAGACCAGTGGCAACTGCTTCTCCCTAGCAGCCCTTTCCAAGAAGAGCAGCAGGTCAGTACCCCCCTCCTCAATGAAATCACTCTACATGGACACCACAGACAGAGGAGATGGTAAGGGATACCTCTACATAAGCACATGGGCTCTAAGGAGCAGAAACTGCCTCCCTGGCAGTGACTCTTGGTAGTGAAGAGCCACAGGAAATACAAAGAGCATCTGCTGCCGCCTGGGCTCAGCCTCCCAGAGCCATCCCAGTCCAGCCTAGTATTTGAGCTGGCAATACACAAACCAACCCAGCACAGAGTCCCGAAGAAAGCCACAGCCGACTGACATCAAGGTGAGCAGCCAGCTGGGCAGACGAGCCACACATGTGTCTGGAGGAACCCGGCCGAGGGGATGAGGTGCTGGTGCCTTACGTGTCGAAGGAAGCAGTGGCTGACCCTAAGCGGGTGGTTGCAGCAGCTCTCCAGCTCCCGCAGGAAGTACTGGCTGTGGAAGTCATAGAGTTTCTCCAGGTTCCCAAAAATGACGCTGCGCTTCCCACGCAGGTCCTGGGGGAGGTCCGGGCGCTCCATCTCAGGGAAGTAGCTGTCAATGATGTAGCAAAGCGACCTCACGTATTCCCGCTCCGTGGTTACCATCTCATCGATGATGTGACGCAGCTTGCTGTGAGAGGAAACACTCAGCCTTGAAGTGGCCCAGCCTGGAGCAGGACTACAGCAGACACAGTGCCTGCAGAACATGGGACTGCCCCTAGAGAATCCCTCCCTGAGACCAAGCATGGAGATGAGGTGGCTCCTGAGCATGATCCAAGCTCAGGTTCACAAATGTCTATGACAGCTCTGACCCTGAGCACTGACAAAGCTTGTGGCTGATCAAAGAAATTCCATTGGCTTTTCTGTTGAGGAAGGGTGAGCCCCTGGCTGGCTGTGGTCCTAACCCAGCCTCAGCAAGGCACACACAACCCTGAGCCCACCCAGCCCCTGCTCTGCACACAAACAGGCTGCTCTGCAAATGCCTGCACTCCTAAAACAACAGGGACAGCAGAAGTCTCCGTAACTTCTGTGACGAGGAGACAGCCTGATGACTGGGTGCTGTGGGAGGCAAATTAAGCCTGGGAGAACAGAAGCTCTGGACCCAGGTGCCAATATAAATGAGACTGAGAAACAAACCTCGTATCGTTTGGTCAGCGAACAGCAATTCCTAGCACGGGTTGCTCTGCACATCTCTAAACTGATTGCTTTTAGGTACTTGAGGTTTCCACTGTGAGGCAGTGAAGCACCAAACATAACTACTCCAACGTGTGCCTGCTTTCCCTGCCTCTAAGGCTTCCCCAGGCCAACTCCGCTGACTCTTTAGAGGGCCCAGCAGTGGGACTGCCACAGTGCTCATGGACAGGAGGACTGCTGCATCACTCCCTTGAGAAGCACAGCAATTACTTTCCTGCCTGCTGTTATTCATTCCCTGACATGAGTTTTCCTGACACAGGCAGGGTATCAGAGGCCCAGTCCAGAAGGGGATGTCTGCAGCACTCCCATCCAGAGCAGTAGCAGTGGAGGAGCTCTGCAGTCCCCCTACACTAATTTCTCATCTCTCGTACCAATTTTTTCACAGAAACCCAGGCTGGTTTGGGTTGGAAGGGAGCTCAAAGTTCATCCAGTTCCAACCCCTGCCACAGGCAGGGACACAGAGCAGGTTGCTTCAAGCCCCATCCAACCTGGCCTTGAACACTGCCAGGGATGAGGCAGCCACAGCTTCTCTGGGCAACCTGTGCCAGGGCCTCAGCACCCTCACAGGGAAGAACTTCTGCCTAAGAGCTCATCTCAGTGTCCCCTCTGTCAGGTTAAAGCCATTCCCCCTTGTCCTGTCCCTACAGGCCCTTGTCAAGAGTCTCTCCCCAGATTTCTTCAATCTTTTCCAGGGAGAGCAGCTGAAACACCTGCCCTGTGATCCCCCTTCAAGCACAGTTCACATCCCTGGGCTCTCCATAGCTTAGCTATGCTGCAGTCCTACAACAAAGTATGTAGCTGGAGCTACATGTCCATCTATCTGCCCCATATACTCTCCCAAAGTAACTGTCACTACAGAGCCCTTCACATCTTTGCTGGTTGCCCTTTCAATACCCTGAGGACCTGAGCACTGGGCATCATGGCCACTTACCTGCCCCAGCTCTTGGCTTCTGACACGGAGAGGCAGCCCCTCAGTCCCTCCTGCACTGGGCAGTCTGCAGGCCAGTTGTGACTGCCTTGCTGCCGCAGAGCGAACGTCCTGTCCACCAGCTCGGTGCTGCTCACCTCCAGCCCCTTGATAAAGACGCCAGTGTTGCCATACCTGGCCGGCTCGCTCAGCGTCCTCTGGCAGCCTGACCATAGGCTCTCACCACAAGGGAAGTCAAAGCTTTGGGCCTTCCTGAGCATCCTCCTGGGTGGCAGCTTCCCAGAGGCAGCAGTGGATGTGCAGGATGGCTTCACCTCTGGAGCTTCTAATATACTCTCCAGGTTTGGCTTTTCTTCAGGCAGCTTTGGAGACTTGGAGGCCCCGCTGGCAAAAGAAACTCTGCTCTGAGGACCAGGGCTGAGAGTGGCTTGGCAGGCAAGCTCTTCCCCAGCACTGACATCACCAGAGCAGCTCAAGGAGGGCAAGGGCACTTTTTCCTTAGCCCATCCCAGAGAGCAGTTGGGCCTGTTGTAGCAGTGGGGTGTGCTGCAAGTCCTGTCCCAGTGGGACCTGGAGGTGGCCCCCTCAGAGTGCCTCCGGTGGGACAGGCTGGCAGCCTGGGGCTGCTCCCCCAAAGCTGGTTTCTGGTCTGACAGCAGAGACCTCCTTGTTCTTAAGGCTGCTTCGAGTTTCTTCTCAAAAACCAGCTTGGTCTCCTGGCATTTAGACCATGCGAACTTCCACTGCTTGAGTCCCTTGTCACTCTTCAGCTCACAGGCCAGCTCCTTCATCTCCTGGAACCGGGCATCGCTGATGTCTGGGTGCTGCCCCTTGTAACTCTCCAGGCATTGGATCACACCTGTGCAGTGTTCAGTGGAGCTGCAGTCCTCCATGCTGATGCAGGCAAGGTGCCGCATCCCTTCCAAGGCCCACTCGTACGCCTGTAGAGCAAGGACAAAAGGCAGCAGCTAGTCAGAGGGGCTTGGTGAAGAATAACTCAGTGCCTCAAGACAAGATAAGGGATTAGTGTGTGGCCACCACAGTTCCTCTGTGAGAGGAGGGGGGGCTGCTATTGTCAATAGGGCTTTAACAATTCAGCAAAACAAACAGCTCCTTTATGCAGAGGGCTTCAGCTGTGCTGTGCTGGCTGCTCTGCCAAAGCTCCACCTCCCTGCACACCCCCACTGCTGGCCACATTTGTCCTCTCTGGACAGGGGACCCAGGGGAAGCTGCTACCAGGGGTCTAGGAATTCACACCTCAGTATGGCCTTGCTTGGTATAAAACCTGGAACCCACCTTCCTCCTTTGCCAAGCCATTCTCATCATGACCCCATGGGATGAGGTTGAGAGGGCATCAGTAAGCTGCAGAGAATGGGACTGCTGCTCCCCAGGCCACTTCCCTGGAACTGATGGTATGCAAAAGCCTGGAGCTCAGTGAGAGCTGGACTCTGGATCACCCCAAGTGCTTTACCCCATCCTCGCAGCAAGCAGGAATCAGAGACTGTGCAACCCCAGTTGCAGCTTGCGCATGTCCTGTGCCTGCTGGCAGCCATACAGTGTGCCATGCCCTGCCTACCTGCCTCGTTCTGCTTGTTCCAGCGCTACATGCTTGTGCTGGTGAGCTGACTACTGAGCTGAGCAGTTTATTTCTAATACTCCAGGAATGCTGGAAGCAGTTTCACAGGGCTTAACTAAAGCAGTGGTATGTGTGCTGGCTTTGCTAAAACTGCTCTGCCATGTCAGTAGAACAAGAGGAGCAGGACAAAATGTGATCTGATGTGACAAAAAAGGTAGGAGTGCCTTACCACGAAACACTGCACAAAGACCTGTCTGTCATCAATAAAGATGAAAGACAAACATCTGAATTGCTCAGATTACTCATAAATAAAGGAGGGATGATGACAAGGCTTAACTCTAGAGTGAACAAGATGTGACCAGTTGCCATAAGCCTGACCAGGAAACTTTACCACATGATGAAAACAGTTATTTGTTAAAATAAGATGCACAAGGCAGGGAAAACACCAAGGACAGGCCTGCTTGGCACCTTCCACCAACTGCCCAAGACCAGTGGATGTGCAAAAACACCCCAGCCTGCCCTCAAGGTAAGCCAGACCATCTCTAGCCTGAAAGCACTTGGCTTGTCAGGCTCCAAGTACCTGCTATGTTTCTGCAGAGCAGCAATGCTTATGCTTTGTGCCAAGAACAAAATGACCACCCTTAAATAATTTTCCAACGGCCTTACTGTGGCAGCCTTCACTCAAAATGTTTAAAGCACATATTTTTGTGCCTTAGACACCAAGAATATCCATCCAAGCTTTATGCAGACATGCAATAGTCACTGCATCTCCCTCAGGGACATGGCTGTCAGCTTCAGGTGCCAGACTTGCTGCCTGTTGGTGATGGAGGTACGGAGGGTAGGAGGTGTTTTACTGATGTAGTGTCCAGCATCTGGATGGGGACAGTTATGAGAGCCAAGTGCCTTTGTATGAGAGCTGAATGCCAGTACATGTGGGGGAGCCTGCAGACTGAGCAGAGCTACTCCAGAGATGGATTCCAGAGGAGCTTCCACAGCCATTCATACTGCTCTTTTGAGCTGCAGCTGCATGGTATGCGTGCAGCCAGCCCATTAGTCATGCAGAGCAAGGAACTGCTTCAGAAACACCAGCAGCTGCTTGGGGAAAATGCTTCTCACATAGCCCTATACAACCACAGCGCAGGACAACCAGAAGAACAGCAGTCCCTTCTTTTCCCATCATCCTGCCCAGAGCAGCAACAGGCTCCTGGCCTGCCTCTTTCTTCATCCAGGCTTTACCCTGTAGATAGACACTGGCACAGGTTGCCCAGAGAAGCTGTGGTTGTACCATCCCTGGCAGTGTTCAAGGCCAGGTTGGATGAGGCTTGGAGCAACCTGGTCTAGTGAAGGGTGCCCCTGCCTGTGGCCAGGGGCTGGAACTGACCAAGCTTTAAGATCTCTTCCAACTTAAACCAGTCTGGGATTCTATGATTCTATGACATGCCCATTGCTGGGTGCCGAGAGGAGGGTACAGAGGCAGAGAACATGCCAGAACCTGGTGAGAATCCACATTTATCTGGGATGCAGAGAGATGTTCTCTGGGGGCAGAAGCACACATGGCAAGGTGAAATGCTGAGTGCGGTGGAGCTCAGCAGATCTGCACAGCAGTGACAGATGGCCTATTCTGCTGTGGGTTTGAGCTGCTCCCTCCAGCTGTACACAAACCAGCACCAGCCCCTTCCCAGCTCTTTTCAGAGCAAGGGCTGGCTGTCAGGGTGGGCTAAGGGCATGTCTCACCTCTCTGGCTGCACAGGTCAATGGGTAATCCTGACCAAAGGCTGCATACTGGCTTCATTTCACTCACTGATGGGAAGAGCTGAGCTCAAAAGGCACACAGGGCTCTGAAAGAGGGTGCTGAGAGCAGTGTGCAGGAATGGCAGAGCCAGCAGGTCAGCCTGGCCTTTACAGCAGCCAGCTGGGAGGGGAGCCACCCTGTTAAGGCCTTCTCCAAGGCTGGAGACCTCACTTCCATGCACAGATGGGACAGACAGAGAAAGAGGAAAAGAATCTCCTTTTATTTCTAGGAAACACTGCAGATCTGTATGGAGCCACAGTGAGGAGGAATTGGGTCTGCAAACCACAGAGGAAGGCAGCCCCACCACCTCTCATCTTCACATGGTATCTGTCAGCTCTTGGACAGGGCTCCAAGGACTGCACAGAAATTACTCTAAACCTTGATGGCATTTCTTCCACTTCTAGTGTCTGTCACAGGCCAGTGAATAGCTTCATCTTTGTCCCCTGCACAATGGGAGCAGCCCTCCATACCCTGCAGCTTGCTTGGTAACATGCTAAATGGCCACCAAGGCTTTCTCCAGTCACATCATCCGCTTCAACTACTCTTTTAGCATACGAAATAGAGGTCTCTCCATGGGTCATGTGTGCCTTGGCACCGAGGGAGCAACACCCTCATGCAGGCATGGGTGTTGTGATTATCTGTGTCCTGGTAAGGTTACTAACCACACTCTGCCAAGCCAAGATATTACCCTACTCCTGTGTGGCTTTTTGGGGGCAGGCAGCCCTACAGCTCCTCTGTCAGGCTGCAAGAGCTGCTTGTATAGAATAGGAGGCACCTGTGTGCAGGGAAACTGAATCTTCCCACCCAGGTTTGGAACTAGGCAGGAAGAAGCCTGTACCTCTGCTTTTGATCTTTACAGACAAGTTGTTACCGAAACTTTCAATTAGAGGATTAAAGACTAATGTGCTTCCTGCACACACAGGGCTGCGTGAGGAGTGAGCAACAGGTTGGTCCTGCCAGGCTGCCCGAGGAGGCAGGGGCTCCAGAGCACCTGCAGCGCCATAAGGAAGAGACAGGGTCTTCCCTGGAACAGGGAGTAACCCCAAGCCTATCACCTTGTGTTGGTCACTCCTCATTTCACCACAAGCAAGTCTGCAGTGTATGGAGGACAGGGGCTCCTGAGGTCTGTTGTCTTTGGCACTACTGTGCCATCTGATATCACATACCAAGAGAAGCTGCTCAGCCCTGGCTCGGGGAACATTTCCAGCACTTCACAGAAAAAGTACAGGGGTCCAGGGTCCTCAACCAAGCTACCACTCAGATACTATACCTCACCAATCCAAACCTATCACAGACTCATCAGTTTCCTCTCATACTCAAGGTTCAGTAATCTCTAAGACACCTTTTGGGTAGGCAAGACAGGAGACAGACACTGCATCTACAGACATATGCCAGAAGTGGCAATTTCAAGGTGAGCTGCCTTTGTCCAAACTTTCTATTTCATCTCTACTTGTGGGGAGATGATGACTGTAACTGTATTTTTCTTGTAACATAGGAAACTGGGTGTTTGCACAGAAACCCTCTAACTTTCTGCAGAATTGTAAAACACCAGCCTAGGCAGGTGACTAACTGCTGCAAGAAAATTTGTTTCTGAGCCTGAGGTGACTGCACAGAGGAGCTGAGAGAAAAGGGTGATAAAAAAATCCAAGACTGATTATGATGCAGGCAGTGATGCAACACAGCTGTGGGATAATGACTGAAGCACAGCAACAAGACAGACCGAGTCCCCCATCCTTCTGCAGCGATGCCCCAGGATTACAAGCCCCTCACTCTCTCTCAACCCAGAGAGCAGCACAAGTTGGGAACATGCCAAGGACAGGGAAATAGAAACCAACATAATCAAACTAAACCTTAACCCAGCTTACATGCAGCTCCTGTACACCAGCTGGCTGCCCTCTGTTGTTTGTTAGTGAGACACAAATAACGACACATCTTTGTGGCAAGAAACACTGCACAACTTCCATTTAACAAGACCTCCCACCACCATGTTCATTCTAAGCACACTTAACTTCAGCCATAAGTTTGGAGAGCAAGACAAGACTGGCTCGCAGCAAAGCAGACAGAACTGCTGCAACCAGACAAGGCCAAAGAATCACAGGTACTATTGTGAACTGAGCCAAGAGCTTCCCAACAACTGCACATGGTGCCATTGTGGTGGCACAGGCTCCTGCAGCTGCCCTACTCTGCCAGCAGCCCCAGGTCTTGGCACTGAACACTGTGCAGCTGAGAGGCCAGTGAAGAGTAGAGAGTCACAGAGCACTTAACAGAAACCAAGTCCAAACCAAATACTGCTCTCTTGCAGGAAAATGCCTACTCTCAGCTGTGCTCTTCTAATCACTGACACTCATTTGGGGCTGTTCCCTTTGAAGTCCATCATGGCTTTAGGCCACTTTCATAACCGACTCCTGCCCACAATACTTATGTGTCCCTTGTCACAGACTGCTGCGTGCATGCTAGTAGCAGCGACTGTGGCTGGAGACTGACTCGTACGCCTATAGTTCAGAAGGGCCACAATTAAAAAGCCATTTTACATCAAAACATAGTAAAAGTGAAATTACCCAGGCAAAAACCCTTACTGTCACAAGGGTTGTGAGCCGGCAAACACTGACAGCTAACTCTGCTAACTCACAGACCAAGTTCACTAGAGCAGAAAGTGGTCAGCTCACCACTTGCATGGGTCTGCTCTGAGCTTTCCTCAGGATCCCACGTAACCACACCAACAGCACCCATGAAGGAAGGATCAGGGGACTCTGCAAGACCTGCAGAAATCTCCCTGGCAAGCTGACCAGTTGGTTAAAAGCAGACCTTATCCTACCTTCCCATCTGTAGAGAAGGGGTCCATATCCTGCTGGCGCCCAGCTCAGTGCTGCACATTACCATTCCTTATGGCCAGACTGCAGCAGAACCACTGCTTCAGAGCAGCATCTTGGCTCTGGCTATTCACAAGCAAATGCTGCTAGCCTGAACACCAGATTGAGAAGCCCTGGCAATGAGAGCCAAGGCGGAGGGGGAGGGAGCCGTAGCTTCAGAGAACATCCTGACTGGGTGCAGGCCAGATCCTCTCTCGTACACAGGGAGAGAAAACATCCCAACCAAGCCCAAATTCAAGCAAAATTCAAAGCAAACCCCAGCCCACACGAAAGAGCAAGTGATGCCTCCTAGACATTGTGATGCTTTTTCCACGTCTCTGCAAGCCAAAGCCCCTGCTTACTTATACCAAAATGCATGGCTCCATGAGCAAGCAGCTACACTTGCATGGACAAGAAATCCTGTAACTCCAGAGCAAAAGCATTCAAGCTAAGCCACCAAGTTAGAATTCATCTCTTCTGTACACTGAAGTTCATTGTCACTCTCTTCCCACTCTGTGGCATTCAACTTTTCCAAACTGCATTTGAAGCCCTGCCAGGGATTCATTAGCAGCAGAAATGGAAGTGATCAAAACTGAGTCCTATGCAGATGTAGCTGGTTGAAGAAACTTGGCTTTAAACACTGAGGAATGGACTCACCCTCTTGAAATAAAAAGCTGAACCCTTTCTGAGTTGCTGAGTTGCTCAGAGTGTCCCCCTTCTCTCTCCAAGAGAGGAGAGACCACTAAAATCACCTAAAACTAGCTGCTAAGGAAACCAAACTTTAGATCCTGTCTTCGCCTTTCTGCCTGTTACCAAGTGTCAGATGCTGCACAAACCCTTTGGGAGCGCAAAGGATGACAAACACAAATTCCTCTGATTTAGGCATAAGAAAGCAGAACAAGCAGTTACCCACAGCTAGGCAGGAAAGAAGACCAAGGGGTCAGGGAAGCAACATGGTTCAGGGTTGGTTTTGGCACACCACAGCCCAAGCATCATCAAAGGATGCTCATTAGAGCAATGTGCTTGAAAATCCTTCTGCAGCAGCACTCTGGGTGAACAGCACCAGAACTCAGAAATCTCTTCACTCCCCCCTCAGGGCAGCCAGGCTTGACAAGTCCAGGAGAGTCTAATTAAGGGAGAATATAATTGGATAAAATAGGATTGCACATGATTTCTGCTCTCTTGACGACAGCATGAGGACCCAAAGGGCAAACGCGGCTGGCTGTGCTGGTGCTGGCGTGCAGGATGCGTGCTTGCCATTCTGAAGTGATGCAACTGCCAGGCAACACCTAAGGAATCTCCATTAGTACCAGGCTGACTCCACTGGTGAAATCACAAGCTACAACAACCTCTGCTGCAGCACAATTCAGAGCTCCCACCAACCTGCCTGTGCCAGTTTCACTACATATCTATGTAAAGACCCACACATATGCATATATATGACACACATATGTATGTATTTATATGTGTGTGCATAGAAAACGAGTACCAGCAAGTGTCTGAGATTTGTGCTCCCCACAGATCCCACTGCTATGCAGCAGCAGCAAAATTCCCAACAGCAACAGTGTGCAGTGTCCCCTCAGTTCTTCCTTTCTGCCTCACAGTTTTTGGGTAGATTTTGCACTGACTTTTCTCCCCCTGTTTTTCTGTCCCACCAAAGGGATTTTCTCAGTGTTTCAAACTCCCGATTCCAGAGGACTGGGGCTAAGTTTGCTCCCACCACAATCAGAAACGTCCATGCTTGTCTTTGCTCGAAACCAGCCTTTTCAACTTTGAGGCACTGCCTATTTATTCAGCAGCTTTGTGTGCCCACAAACAGGAAAGCTTCTGTCAGTGAAGTCTGCTCACAACCCCTGCTTAACAGAATAAAAGCAGATGCTCTTTCACTGTTTTGGTGAGTATTATCCTCCCTCCTTTCTCATGCTCACAGTGACAAACTCAAACTGCATGCTAAAATCCACTATGGCCACTGTCCTCTCCAGCTGTTGAAATCAACTGGAATCTGGTGGCTGGTGCTTTACTTGGTGACAACCTGCTATCTTTGACTCTCTTTGGAGAGAGCCAAGAGTCTCACATTACCAGATTAAAGATCAAGCCACTGCAAGACGCATGAGTCAAAGCTGGCAACTTGCACAACAGCAACAAATCACTGATCAGAGACTAATGCCACCTCCAGAGGTTTTTTTGCATGCCTTGCTTTCCTGTCTGTCCCAACAGTCACATCATTACACTGTACCAATAACCCACTGTAATTGTACACCGCAGGCCAGTAAGGAAGGACAGGCTGGGCTGTGGTAGGTGTCTCCACTCTGCACTGGCTCCCTTTAATGAGCCATGCTTTGCTGGGAATTGCAAAGCCTCCAGCCTGCCCTTGGGCCAGGACAGAGGAGCACAGATGCTCTCTCTGTAGCACGCAATTCACATCCTTTCTCCTGTGACAAGCTGAGCCTATTTCTTATTATTTATTATTCAGTGATGGCTGGGATCTCCCTGCACTGCACTGCAGGACCTTGGGCCTTGTGGAGCTGCAGCCCTAGATAACCTTTGGGCCTCTGCAGGGTAGCTGACAAAGCTAGAAACAGTTCCCCAGTTCAAGAGTACCCTAAGATGTACTTGGAGGATGCAAGCCCCCAGGGAGCAGGCAAAAGAGCCTGGGCAGAGGCATCGGATGCTGGGGAGAACCCTGTCCATATGTCCAGGGCTTTGATATGCAGATTGACGCCATTGTGAGCTTCAGCCCAATCTGTACAAGGAGGGGAGCTTCATGGCCAGATTGCTCAAACAGATCTATTTAACTCCCATGACCAAAGGGAATTCTAGCCTCCAGAAGGATCTGAGCATCCAGATGGATACCAGCACAGAAAAATGCAGAAAATCTGTCACCCAGTACAGCTCCTATCCCAAGATCAAAGTGAAAAAAACCACCCAAAGCTAACATTTTACACACATGCACCATGCTGGGGCAAGCTGACAGAAGACTGCTGTTAGCATCACATCCTGCACATCGTATGCAATGCAGTCCCCTGCAATACGAACTGGGAAATCCCTAAACCTGCTGTGAGAGGAAGTGCTGCTTCCCTGTCCTTACTGCCCGGCTGCCAGTGTCACGACCCTGTAGGAGATTTGATCCCCCTCGACTTAGAGAAGGGCAGCCCCAGACTTACAAACAACTTTCAGTTTTATGCTTATGGGCAGTCAAGGACACAGACGAAACAGAATTGTTTAGTTTGGAAAAAAACTTTAAGATCCAATCTAATCATTAACCTGACACTGCCAAGTCCACCACTAAACCATGTCCACAAGTGCCACATCTACATGTCTTTTAAATATCCCCAGGGCTGGTGATTCCACCACTTCCCTGGGCAGCTTGTTCCAAAGACTGACAACCCTTTTGGTGAAGATTTTCTTCCTAGTATCCAGTATAAACCTATGCTGGTGCAACTCGAGGCCATTTCCTCTTGTTCTGTCACTTGTTCCTTGGGAGAAGAGACCAACCCCCACCTCACTATAACCTCCTTTCAGGTAGTTGTAGAGAGTGATAAGGTCCACCCTGAGCCTTCTGTTCCCTAGTTCTGAACACCCCCAGGTCCTTCAGCTGTTCCTCATTACAGTTGTGCTCCAGGCCCTTCACCAGCTCTGTTGCCCTTCTCTGAACACCACTGAGGATGAAGACAGAAGGTGCTTTCAGCACATCAAGCACTGCCCCCCACATACATAGTAGCAGCAGAACATATTTGCATTCCTGGGATCAGGGGAGGCAGTTGAGGGATGAGCATCCTACATCCCAAAAAATGCTAGGTCATCTCCCCTAGCCTATTCTTCCTGCTGTGCCTTCCTGTGAGGAGAGGATTCAGCCAGCACAGAAGGAGGGAGAAAGACCCCAGACAGATGGATCAAAGCTTTCATTCCCTGCACATTCCACAAACCCATCACAACACACTACAGAGGGGCCTGAGGTGCTGGACATGCGTTCAAAAGCATCTCAACCCAAGAACACCTCACCTTCAACTGCAATTGTGCTTGGATTTAGCACATAAAAACCAATAATTAATTCACTGCTGAATTCCTGTAACAACTGAGGGACAAGCTTCTGTACCAGTTTCATAACCATGTTGTGTAACCAGAAAGGAGCATCCTATGCTGGTGGTACCATTTAACACTCACCTCTTTTCACAGAGCTTGTGGAAGCTAAGGGCACTTCTGTGGTGCTAATTTAACAATAAAGTCACTGATGAAACACAGGAGAAAATAACTTGGGCACCAGGAGATCTAGCAGTGAATTACTGAAGTATTCCCAAATCAGAACAGTTTCCAAATCACTGATTTTGCAAGACAGAAAAACACTGGGGAGCTGTAGTAGATCAGGTTTAAATGTCCCTTTGATGGGAAAATAAACCTTAGAGGCTTATTACCTTGCAAGAAGACTCCAGCTAAAGCCTGGCAGGAAGGAGAAGGGAGAGATTTCACACATTAACCTTGCATGAACCCTGCCAGAGGATTGATTTTCCAACCTGGAGGCTCATTCCCACAGCTGCTCCAGGCTGTGCATGAAAAAGGACACTCCTTGAAATGGGAGAGCAAGCCAGACTAGATGCCTGTCTAGGGACACGACTTCACAGTGTAACTGAGGAAGGAGGAAGAGAGATGAGACAGCTGCTGTCAGGCAGTGCTGAAGCCAGACTACAGTGTCTTCCCCTGAAACAGTTTTACAGCATCAGGAAGTTACACATTTCTCTCTGTAGTACTACTCAGATCTTCCTTTAGTATCCTGCACCAGTATCCAGGTGAAAGCTGTTACTTGGGAATGTTGCACAGCCCATCCCTGGAAAACTAGAGCAAATCTCTGCACACAGGTAGAGAGAAAATAGCGCACATTAAGCCTCTCCCAGAGACATTGTTATAAGCCACAGCAAATCCTTGTTAGTTTAGAGCTGCTGGGACCTGCACAGGACTGCTAGCAAGAGACAAACATTGTGGTACAGCAACCTGCACCTCTGTTCACAGTAAGCACTCTGCAGCAGGACACATCAAATGCTGCTTTTTCTACTTTGTCACTAAGTTCTACTCTCCACTTCTCCTCCAAGCACATTCCCAGGGCAGGCAATCATAACGCCCTTTCAGTAAAATTGACTCTAAAAAAAAAAAAAAGAAAAAAAAAG
>NDXB01008017.1:34768-47499 GCA_002631895.1 Agapornis roseicollis
AAAAAAAAAAAAAAGGAAAGAAAAGGAAAAAAAAAAATCTCACTTTCAGGTTACAGCACCAGGATCCTTTCCAGCTTCCCACAGACCAGCATTCCCTACCCTTCTTCCCTCATCAAAGGCTAAGCAAAAAGAACCAGCAATAATTTATCCCCTGAAGGAGACTTGATTTTTTTTTGTTTTCCTAAAAACCATCATTTGTGACATGGTACATCAGCAGAAATGAAGCACAGCAGAAAACAAGGTATCAGCAGGTTGCTGCTCTGAAGCTTCTGGGGAGAAATGAGAGGTAATGATACCTGTGGAAATCAGGTAATTTAGCAGGCTCTGGATTTCTGCTGTCACACCCAAGATCAGCTCCATCTCTTGAAGCTGGGACCACTGTGACAGCAGGTCTCAGTCCCTCCCAAGACAGGAACCCAGCAAACCTTGGAGCATTTGAAGAAGGCAGCCCCTTCTTATGCCATCCACAACCTTTGCAAGGAGCCTGAGAGGTCCCACATGTCCTGTGCATACACCCAGCCAGTCTGGAGGCAATGCAGTCCCAGCAACAACTTCTACCTGCAGTTAAATTATGCCCCCTGAAATGGTCATGCAATAATAAGGGGAAAGAGGGACAGGCATGGCTGTGTTACAGATAGCACAACCCTGGGATTTGGAAGAACCATGCAAAGATGCTTAAAGCCCATGGGGCTCTGTCTGAGCACACAAAAGCTGCACACAAAGCACTCTGATTCATGCTGGATGCATGAAGGCACATACAAGCAGCTGAGTGAAAAGCCTTCTCTGCATTGTTTCAAACAATCCCAGTACTACTCACATATCAGCCAGGGTGCTGGACACTTGGTACTTACAAAAGGGTTTGCTGTGTCCGTCTGCTGCAGAAGTCAGGATGGGTGTACGTGGCTCAGAGGAAAGGTGCATGGAGCTGTGTGATCAGGTTCTCCGGCCAGCCAGGCCTGGAGGAGTGGGAAGAAGAGCCCCAGCCCCTCTTTGGGCCCCAGAGACAGCAACACTTGTTCACAGGATGGAGCGCAAAAAGGCTGGCATTCCTGCAGCAGTAAGGACAATGGGGAGGGATAAGGAGGCACTGCCATAATCAAATGCAGGCCAGCTGGCCCTCCCCCAGGAAGGGCAGGCACCTCCTTCAATTGCCAAAGGCTTTGTTTTCTAAGCCACAAAGAACAAAGTGGCCGAGCAGAAGAGCCAGAGGAGGAGGAGAGCAGAGAACCGGCGGTTGGAGGTAGATCCACACGTGAGCACAGGTAACCCACTCCTGGAGAGACGTCAACACAGATGGAGAGGGGTTGGGCAACATTCTGCTTGCTCCAAGTGGAGCTCAGAAGCAGTAGCTCTTTGTGTGCAGCAGAAAGAAGCTGAGGACAGCTGGAAATCACTACTGAGAAACCAGAATTGGCAGAGGCTGATGCCCAGGAGTCCTTTGAGGGAAGGGACCTAAGGGTGGCAGACTGAGAATGCCACCAAAGGAACGGCTCATGGAGCAGACCCCACAGAAATCCCAACAAGAGAAATGCTGTCATTTCTCAACCAGGTTCACCCCACTGCCAGTCCCTAACAGTGTGACTCCGGATATCTTCCCTCAGAAATCAAACACAAGGCAAGAGCCCACGCTGCAAGAGGCTCCCAGGCCAGTGCAGAGCAATGCCCATACTTTTCCTGAGCACCAAGAGGCAGCGTCTTGCACAACATACTGTCAAGCAGGAAAAAGCCCCTGGAGCTGCCTCAGGCTCTCCTGTAATGATACAGGCAGTTCAGCGTGATGCTCTGGGCACCACATCACTGCAGGCTGCATGGGATGTGGGTGCTGACCCAGGTGATGCGACTCTGCCCTTTCCTGTTGGGTCAGTGCTTTCTCCCTGAGTGACTTGTGGCAGCAGCTTTCTGTGCCTTCACTGCTGACTTGCTGCAGCACTGGTGGTCATCCCAGGGCTGGCAGAGGCTGTGGGGTGTGCTATAGCTCATTAGACACATCACTGTGAGCTGAGTGGCTGCAGTCTTGACAGGGCACACAGCTCTCACATGCACCATGCCAAGCCTGTGCTCCAGACGCTTTGCTGATGGTAAAGTCAAGAGCATGCAGAGACCTGGATTATAAGAATCATAAAATCCTGGACTGGTTTGGGTTGGAAGGTACCTTAAAGCTCATCCAGTTCCAAAACCCTGCCACAGGCAGGGACACCTCCCACTAGACCAGGTTGCTTCAAGCCCCATCCAACCTGGCCTTGAGCACTGCCAGGGATGGGGCAGCCACAGCTTCTCTGGGCAACCTGTGCCAGGGCCTCAGCACCCTCACAGGGAAGAACTTCTGCCCAAGAGCTCATCTCAGTCTCCCCTCTGTCAGGTTAAAGCCATTTCCCTTTGTCCTGTTCCTACAGGTCATTGTTGAAAGCCCCTCTCCAGGTTTCACATAGTCTGTTTAGGGACGGGAGCTGCTCTAACGTCTCCTGGAGCCTTCTCTTCTCCAGGCTGATCCAGCCCAGCTTTCTCAGCCTGTCTCCAAAACAGAGCTCCTCCAGCCCTTGCAGCATCTCCATGGCCTCCTCTGGACTTGTTCCAACAGCTGCATGTCCTTCTTATGTTGTTGCCACAGAACTGAACGGGTGACTTGGGAAGTAATTTCACTCAATGAAAGCTTGAGAAAGGAAAAAACACAAAGCCTAACAAAGTAAGCAAGGAGAGGGGGGCTTTCTTTAGCTCTTCCTGGCAATGACGGTGTGCTATGCAGTATTACTGTGAAGCCAGAGTAAAAAATGGGAGAGAACAGGGTACTGGGGACCACCCTCACAGGCATCCCAGAACAAAGCAGACGTTACTGCTTTTGGTACCACAGACACACCCTTGCTTGCTCAGCTTTCCAGTTCTCTCCAAACACCATGTGGTGCCAGATCCCAACAGAGTCTTGCAACTGAGTAAACAAAGGACAGTGGCCAGCCCAGGCTTGAAGCCACAGGAAGATGGCAGGTCCCCATAGTGAGTCTGTGGTACCGAGAAACAACCCTCATCCAACAGCCAGAGATGAAGAAGGCAGCTTCCCCCAGCACTACTCCAGCCTCAGCACAGCCACCATCCAGCCCTTGACAGGCACCTAGAGCTCCTGCCACAAAGGAAGCAGGGACAAATGGAAACATCCAGCTTGGCACCAGTCATGGCTTTGGGGAGGGAACCCTGCCAGCCCATGTGCAAGCTCCGTGTGGTCTGGCCCAGGCTCAGCCTGCTTCATCACAGGCAACTTAGACAGGCCATCGATGAGGAACTGCCAAGCAGTGAAAAAACAGTACAGCCTTGATGGACCATATGGGGTTGTGCTGTGCTGTCCCATAGGCCATGGCAGCATACTACAAAATCCTTGCCGCCAGCATGCAGCAGAAGGGCCAACAGAACAGAGCTTCCCGTTCCTAGTAGTCAGTGAGGTACACAAGACAAACACCACGATTCCCATGGTGGATGCTCCACTCCCTTGGCACATGCTGAGATGTTTGGAGAGATCTGAGCTTGCCAGCTCATCACAACAGTGTATATGGCTTACTCATCCTCAGGCTCCTTCCCCAAATCCTGGGGTCTGGCATGCTGCAGGCTCTTAACAAGGAAGAAAATCAAGGACATTGCTTAGTGTAGACTCCTGCTGTTGATATCCCCTCAGATACTAAGGAAGAGAGAGGGGGGTTAAGGCAGACGCTGACAAGATCACTGCAGAAAGGTCAAAGCAGCTCAGCATCAGAACAGAGTGAAAGCAGTTGAAGATAAAACCTCCTGCTTTCCCTGCCTCCCAGACCACACCACTGACTTTGCTGTAGGAAGACAAAAAGCACTGTGGAGATCAAGATCAAAATAACCAGTACTGAAAGAATTTCCATGCTGCACAGCAATCCCTGCACTCACTCTACAGCTGCAGGTTGTTCCCCCCCTCCCTGGTTTCAGCTGACCACCAGTTCACAGTACATAGGTGTTGTATTTACACCACTAGCAGTATTTATAGTTCTGCTGAAACCAGCAAGATCAAAATCCTCTTCCCTACTAAAGCAAGATACCTCCACACCAACATGGTTTGCAGATACCTGTGCCACCATCATTCAGCTTACACTGTGCAGTATAAAAGACATAACCATGAGGAATGATGGTGCTGCTGCCACCAAGGAGAGCATCCCCCAGTTGCCATCCCCCAGAATGAAGTTGTATGAGCAGTGCCATGATGCCCTAAGAAAAGATATGGGCCATCTTTGGGTTCTGTGTAACATCTGTGCCCTTGCAAATGGCCCTGGCATTGGAAGGCTTTGAAGCTGTGAAAGGATACCCATTGCTGTTGAGTCCTGGCTCACCACCCTGGTAGCCCAAGAGCTGCTACCACAATGTAGTTCTTGTACCTAAATGGTACATGAAGAACATCATGTGCTATAGTCCAAGTTTGTGCTCCAGATTCCCAGCCTTGGTTGGGTGGCTTCCTATAGGATCCATGTTTGGTGTGGCCACAGAATTGCCAATATGCCAAAGCACAGCTCAGCACCTTTGTGTGCCTCAGTTTGTCGGAAAGAACATGACAAAACCCATCCTTTCTGGGACACTACCCTGGATCCCCATGATGGCAAAGGGTGTTCCAGGGAGCAGAGCAGCCTCTGAATGTCTGTGCTCAAGCAGAAAACAGGCTCTTGCCATTCTCCTACAGCACAGGAGGTACTTTTCTCTCCACTGGGGGGAATCTGGAGGGTCCCCACCGGCACAGCAAACTGCACAGATGAGCTAGAGTGGGCCTGCAGAGCACCACCAAAAAGATCAATCCTCACATGTCTTGACAGCAATGTTCTCAGCTGCCTTCTTCACTCTCCTCCCTCACACAGAATGCTTCTTGATGTTTTCATGCTTAGCTGAATTTCCTCATCCCTCCTCTGAGTACTTCTGGCAGCCAAAACAGCTCAGAGACAACAACTAAGTGGCACCTACATCTGGTGGCATCTAAGTGGCATCCACAGCTTAACTTTCGGTGCCTATTCTTTGTAGAATTTGAGAACTTCAATACCCAATGTTTGTACAAGTGTGCAATAAATGGAGCACAGGCTCCCTGGCCTTCTGTGCTTGCCAAAGCTTTGTTTTAAAATGCACTTAGAAAATCCTACTGTTTATTCATCTTCAACTTCAGAAACTAAAGGACACCAAATCCAAATGCAGGTCTGCTGACTGGGTGTGTCTGCATTAAGCCAAAGAGGTAAGAAAGACAGGCACTCAGTACAGTCACCACACATACCCTCTCCTGCTCCCCAGATGCCTGGGCCAGCCCAGACCCCTTATTCCCTCAGCCACCCCCCTAATACCCCATTCTGGTGCTCCATTTTCTCACACAGGCCTCCACAAGAGAGGAGCTGGGCTATATTTAGGGCTGAGTAGCTGGGTGCTACCCCTGATGAGTCAACAGGCTGTTATCAGCATGTAAGGATGTAGTATGAGCAAAATGCAGGCAGCCTGCCCTGGCACAGTGGCCAAGACTGGACACAGCCAGCCAATCTCTCAGCCCTTGTCATTGGAGCCAGTGTTACCATGATCCTTCTGTCCACTGCAGCCATGAGAGGGACCTAAAAGTTGCAGCACAGGCAGCAGAAGACCTCTGTTCTGAACATATGGAGACTTTCTTGGATACACACCCACCCCTTCTTTCACCTCCTGCCTTGAAAATAATCACTGCAGACACGTGAGCATGAGGGGCTATTGCATGTCACAGATCCAGCTCCCTGGTGGTGTACACACCGTTTCACATCTTTCATAAACAATCAAACTCTGGACTGTGTCTGAGCAGGCTTTTACACCCGCCTCCATGCAGCAGATGCTTTGTCTTACCTTGTCAAAGAACTCATAGAGCCTGACTGTCTCACAGATTTGGTGCCTCTTTTCATCCAGCTGAGTGCAGAACTCCTCCAGTTGATCTCTGTAGGTCTGCAGCTTGACCCTGTAGGAATGCACATCCACAGAGGAAAAGTCTTCCCAGTAATCCATCTTCTTTAGTGCTTCTTGCCCCCTTCTGCAATACTCCTGAAAGCAAAATGGAATTTTGTGTATGAGGATAGAGGCCTGACAAAAACAGTAGATAATCTTCAAGGTCATTAATAACTAGGGCTAATTAGAATGTTTTTTAAGGTTCAAATCACATGAGCAGGGGTGTACTTGTTTACAGCTGAATTCTGGAGCCCTGACCTCTTTTCGGATTTATAGTAGCCACACAGCAGCTTGTAAAGGCCTACACAACAATGTCCAGGTCAATTAGGATCAAAAAGAAAACGCAATGTTACAAGCACATCAAGGGAGTTACAAAAAAAATCTATCTTCCATCATAGCAGTTATTTTCCTCAAGATTGGCAAATTCCATCCACTAAAGCACTGATCTGGTGGCTTTATCTACAGCAGAAGAGCAGAGAAGCTAAGCACTGCAAGGAATTACATCTTCGTGACGCACGCTTTACCAGTGCCACTTTAGCATCATGGCTTTGGCTGAGCACACACAAGGCTCCCAACTCAGTCTCTGGAGAGCAAATTTTTTCCAATCCAGTAACACTTACACTGGCAACAAGATCAAACTCCTTGAACTGCTTCTGTGTTTGAAGCAGCATCTCCAAAGAATCATCCAGGTTGATTGTTTCCTTTAATCGTTTTCTGCCAACATTCTCGATCCAACTGCTGACCTAGGAGAAAAGGAAAAGCTCCACTATTAGTCAACCCTGTGCTACTCACCAAGGTAGCCTTCATGTGGAAAGAGCAAGGAGCTGCTCTCATAATGCCGGTCATTTTATGACCGGAAAGAATGTGTGTGTACACTTCTCTCCCTACCCTGGTATTTCACTCTGAGCCTCCTGCTAGGAGTTTTTCCACTTCAGGCTCCTGAGAAATTGCAAAGCTCTATTGCTCACTAGCCTTAGGCATAAACAGGGCAAGTAGCTGCTTGGGCTCTCTTTCAGGTGAGCCACAGTCTAATGCAAGCTCTGCAACCTGCAGGCTGGCCTCATATTCCTCTTACTGTTACCCCCAAATGGGACAAAATCTCACTGCTGCCAGGTTTTCTACTTCCATTCTCCGACTGGCAGGACAGGAACTACACATGTGAGTGTATTGATGGCTCTTCCCCTCTGCAGTGTTCCATGGTCCTTTGGGACTCCCAGGTTTCCTGAAGGCAGCTCACCACAAAGCTGTTCAGTAACTGCAGGTGCCTCAACAGAGCCCAGCCACAGCTGCACTTATAAGCCTGTATCCTCAAGCATGGGTAGAGAACCTACCAACAAGAGTGTCCTAAAAACAAAGCAGACAGAGGAGGCCAGACAGGATAACACAGCACCTCCATCAACAGTGGGTTTAAAAACAGGCTAGTAAACTTGTCTGCAATGCTTCAGGCATAGCTGCATCTGGTGTTTCCTCATGCCCATGCATCCTGTTTTCCTCTATCATATGAATCCATATCCCAACTCAATCCCACAACTGAAGATAAACTCTGAATCCTGTGGACTGTGAGGACATCCATGCCCATGGAAAAAGTCCACTGGCAAGAGGAGGAGACTGGGGTGGGTTTCCAAGTTGTGTTGGAGAGAGGCACAGGCCCTAGAGCTCTTAGGCAGGCCTAAAACCAGGAGCAACTGATGCCATCATTGGTGAATCTGCAAGCAAAGTAAGCTGGGAGCAGTCGGGTTTGCTCAATTCCATCAGAAGTAGTTCAGCTTAAACCAGGGACAGGTTGCAGAGCCTCGTTTTGTGCCTTTTTTTCATTTCTGTTTGGCATAGGAACCTGTATGCTTAAGTGAGTCTTTACTAGGTTCTTGCATCACACCTCTTGTCCTGAACACATAGGGCATGGCGTCCAAGTGTCTACCTCCAAATGGGAGGTCATTAAATCTCTTGGATCCACCTTGGCCTGTGAAAACAACAGGTAAGCTACAGCCTCCTTTGCAAATCCAGTTCTCTTCAGAGGAGAAGAGCCCAGAATCCTGGAAGAACAATGGTGAAACTGGTCCTAGTACTGATCTTGGATGCAGGCTCCTAAGGTGACAGACAACACACAACCCTTAACGCACACAGGGTTGTGAGACATCAAACTTCTCCTTGTCCAAGAGTTACATCAAAGAACACTGTGCAACTCCACCATCAGTTTTTCTTTTTTATGGCCTACAGTCTTCATTTTACACCTTTACACAGGCCCAGTACCTGTGGTAGAATACACAGTCACAGGGTGGCAGCAGGCAGTCACCAGAACTGACAGACAGGCCTTACCTCCTTAAAACACTCTTCCACTTTCTCAAACTCCATCACCAGCTCCAGTTCCTGGATGCGTTTGTTTGACAGCATCACCAGACGGTGAACACCCTCATCAACTCGATTATAAAGCACGCTGGCAGCATCAAGAGCATCTCTGCAAGGAGACACAGGTCTGGTCAGGGGTTTCACATTAGGTCTTTCCTCAGCACTTCAGTCATCCTCCCCATGGGACCAGCAGTGGCCATCTCCATGTGGAGAACAGGAGAGAATAATGGTGCTCCCTGCATATTCCTGGGATTAACCACCCTGATCCCAACACAGACAACCTTGCAGGAAGGACAACAACATCTCCTCCCAACCAGAATCCCTGCAAAATTTACTGTTCTTTCAGATTGGACCTTCAGCTTTTCATGAACACAGATTAGTCCATCAATGGGCTTTCACAAACACAGGGTCAGGCAGTCTCTGTGTCCAAAACCACCATCTGAATTAAATTTAAGTAAGTAAATGAGCAATCACAAGGAAGCAGATCTCTCCTGAGTGACAATATGAAGCACCTGATGCCCCACTCACTGTCAGAATTTCCATCAGCCAAACAAAACCGCAGCGTACAGCACCCCAAAGCCATGAGAAATCAAATTTTACAGTGTTGTGTTGGAAAGATTCACAGATAGAGCTCCCTGTCTTCCACAGGCAGATGTGTTGACCAAAGCCCTGGAAGCAGCAACACCAGAGTCAGTCTGGTCACAAGCAGAAGGTAACATCCTCTGCGCAGAGGCAGAGATGGAGGAGTTCAGCCTGGAGTTCAGGGCCCTTGGGTGCTGGAGTCAAGGAACTTACTAATACCTATCATCTTACCATCTTTCAGCTGTGTGCAACACTTCTTCAGCACAAGCTCAGGTGAATTACAGACAGGATCCAGGACAGAACAGCATCCAAGCTTATTCTTTCTTTCTCTATTTCTTCTGCTTCTAGATTTCTCCTCCTTTTGCAAGTATGTAAAGTCCCTTTTACAAGTATGTAAAATCCCTTTTACAAGGACTCAACCGATACCTACAACAAAGTCCTACAGCCTCCTTCAGCTGTGCTTTACACAGGCACACTCAGCAGCCTGAGGATCTCCTGCACTCGCCCTAGGCCAGCTGTCATTCTGCAATGGTCTTACAACCTTCTGTCTCATGAGAGCATGGCTTTTTTATCATGTTATTTAAGTTATCCAAAGCACTTGTGAAACAGGGATCTAACAAAACTCTGAAAGCTTTGCTAATAGAAATTAATACAAGCAATTCAGCAAACACATTTATTTGTGTCTTGGGCAATCCTGAACCTATGAAATGCAATTTAAAACAAGCATTGAGTGACAACCATTCTGTAGCTTTTAGATAGTACTTAACTGACATGAGGTAGTGCAAAGGATCTGGACAACTAGCTCTGCATAGCAGAAACCCACAGGATTTTTCCATTCAGAATTCCACCCAGTGAGCAACAGCCTCAAAACAGGCTTCTCAAAACTCAGAATCTTAGACACTTTTGTTTTTCCTCTTCAAAATGCCATTAGACTGAATGAATTTTTTCAAAGAGCAGCCAAAATTAACCAAATGGACTATGATCAGTGCTACTGCAGTGCAGAGGAGGCAGGTTCTCTACAGAGAATCCGCAAGCTTTAGTGGAAAGATTGCAGCTGTAATGCTGCTCCTGTTTCCCAAACCCCCCATAAACAAACAGTGCTGATAGGAGCCTTCTGTTTTGTAATACTTTCCTAGGGACAGACCCAAATCCAACCCAGGAGCTTCCAGCAGCAGAGCCACAACCACTGGCCAGGCTAAGCACTGAGAAGTGTGTTTCCAGCACAGGTTGTGCAGGCCAGTTTCCATCAGCAGCAGTGACACAGCTAGGACAGTTAATGAGAAACAGTTGGGAAGATGGCTGGAAGTTGTATTTGGCAACAACATTCCTGCTGGTGGATTTTGTGCAGCAGAGCATAGCTGTAAGGTTTCCATATGAGGCTCTACCACAATGATGGCCAGATAGGCAGACACCCTTCTGTAGTATCCCCCTGAGTCTGAAGTCCCTGAGTTGATGAGAGCATTCATGCCAGCAGGAAAAGTACATAGATACAGTAAACTCTCTTTCTCCCACTGGCACAGACAAGCAAGCACCTGTAACTCTGCAGGCTGTTACATGCAAACATCTGAAATTATCCTGTTGTGAGGCAGGATATTTTCCAACCTTTCTCTGAGCTTCCATGGAAATCACTTTGGTGAGTGCTATCAAAGAAGTAGCATCACATCAACAAGCTAGCTCACAGTGTGATCTGACACAGGCGAGCAAGCCAGGGAGTACCACTCTTTTCCATGCCTGAAGGAAGCCCCCAGTTGTCTCAAATCTGAGTAGTTTTCCTTGAAAGAAATCAATCATACCCTGGGCTGCAAAACTCTAAATCCTGTATCTTCCCACATAACAGACAGCACGTTTCCCAGCATCACAAAACCGGCTTTCCTGAAGAAAGCACTACAGGTATGGGGAATAAAAAACACCCTCAAGGCAAAGGGGTAGGAAGCAATTACAAACCATGTTTTAAGTATTTTCTTACAAACAGAAATAGGCTTATCACAAGCTCACTGTGCAGAGGTGAATTCACTGTGTCACTGTGGACCTTGTGGTAAATGCACCATCCCTGGAGACATTCAAGATCAGACTGGATGTGGTTCTGGGCAACCCAATCTAGCTGAAGATGACCCTGCTCATTTTGGGGAGGGGGGTGGACTAGGTGAGCTTTGAGGGTCCCTTCCAAACCAGATCATTCTATGACTCCATGACAAGGCCAGTCTGTTGGAGCACACTTGAGGCCACCACTGGCCTGAATGACCAGCAAACCACTCCAGGTACTCAGTCATCTTCCTTTATCTCAGCTGATTCAATGGCACTGAAAGTGACTCCCTTGGGCTGAATGTACACATGAAAAGCCTTTGCTTGACTGAACCACAGGCATCTCAAATTAATCTAGAGACAGTTGAGGATGTGTTCAGGAGTTTATAATATAAACAGGGACTGGACAGAGAATTCAGTTCAGAGGGCTGGAAGTTAGCTCTTGGTTTATCTGGAAGCTGGACTGTTGAGGGTATATATCATCCAAAATCCCTTACTCTTGCTATTTAAGTAATTTTATTTTCTGTGAATGCTTGCAGAAGGCTATTGATACACTTTGTAGGGCACAATACAACATCCTACAGCTGCCCCTTCCCTTAGTCCTGCCCATGCCTTGCTGAGTGACTGCACACAGGCTGCCCATGGAAAAACTGTTTCCAAACAGCTCCTCAGGGCTCAGAGCATCAGAGGAACTTCAGGTGTAGCCTTACACCATCTCTCCTCCTCCTCTTTCTCCCCCACCAAGTCCCTTCAACATCCCAGTTCTCTGTTTCAAGGTCCAGGCACACTGTTTTCACATGTTCTGCCTTACTTAGCAGGAATTCATTAAAAACCTCAGCTTCTAGTTGTTGGTCTTCTGTTGCATCTCCAAGGTAACTCCATTCATACGTTGTCAGCTCCTGACAGTTCACTTTTACCAGCCTGACAGGCTTGCTCATTAACATCCATCTTTTACTCTCTTACACCGAGGAAAATATGATCCTTTCTGCCCTGTAGTATAAAGTAGGTAGGCAAACTGAGCCAAACAAAGAAACCACTCACAGTCCATGGGAAAGTTTGTTTTTCCAATTCATTTGAGCACTTCCAGTGCTCACTGGGCATTAAGCATGTTCTCCCAAATCTCTGTGCAGCTGTTTACCTATTTACCTACACCCGTCCATATCTTAAAAACCTTCTTCCTAAATCATTTCAGTGTACTAGTAAACTCAACAATATCCTGCAACAGGGAGTTGCATAGGAAAGTGATACCTTGTATTGAGAACTGTTTCTTTTTCAGAATCACTTTGGAGTTTTAATTCCTGTCCCTTCATTATCTTCAAGGCAGCTTGGAGGAAACAAACCAAATACTGAAAATTTGGTTGAAGAAGAAAAACCTACTTCCATCCTGCCACACAAAGGGAAGCACCTGGTTGTTAAGAACCTTAAAGAGATTTTAATAGTGGCTGCACAACTCTGTGGAAGAAAAGAGTTGTTTGAAGTCAGTGGAAAGTCTTGTCTAAACTTAGATGTGTTTGGATGCATTGCAGTTCCCTTGCACATGTGAGTGTGGTAATAAGAGTCTTTCGCTACATTCTTCCACAGTCAAATCATCCAAAGTTATTTTGCAATAGTGCAGTAAATATAATTTATAGCAAAAAAAAAGGAGTAGCTTGATGTCAATTTATGTTTCCCTAAATCCTGTTTCCATTGAGCAATTATCATTTCAGTGGAAAAGGTTCCAAATGTCTTCAGTTTTCTGGAGAAGTGCCAAGCTTTTCTATAATGGCAGGGTAATTTTAAACCTACAATTTAGAAAGACCATTTCTGGCTGAATCCATTCTCCAAAAAAAAAAAAAAAAAAAAAA
>NDXB01008017.1:57661-73801 GCA_002631895.1 Agapornis roseicollis
GGGGGGGGGGGGGGGGGGGGGGGGGGGGGGGGGAGGAAAGAAAAAGGGGGGGGAGTAGAAACTGGGTTTAAACCACGACAGTTCTTTTTGTCGCCCAACGTGGGGCACAAAGGGTTGAGATAAGGACAGATCTGACTGGGTCAGTAGTCACTTGTCACAGTGCCAATTTATTGGCTCTCAAAGTTTTTCCTTTTGATCTCACAGTCTCAGAATATCGTACCTCACTTACAGCTGGTATTTGCTGTGTTAGTGTTTTTCAAGTGTGGGGCTTGGGCTAAGGTTCTTGTCCCATCAGAGCTGTGGAGCTGCTAAAAAGTGCTCCAATACTGGAGCAAGCACCATCAGCAACAAGTACAGCTGAAGGGATCTTCTGGGTGATGCTGAAGGATCAGAGAGCCAGCTTCTACACATAGCAAAGGCTCTGTCACTTCATCTGGGTTAGCTTCTGCTAGTCCTCCTCTCCTGCCAGCTCCACAGTGACACACAGCACTTGGAACACTCTGCTACTACAGGCTACAAATTCAAACCTACAGCTCTTCTGCAGCTACCCATCGTCCTGTTACCTGTCTCTCTGATACAAAGTGAGGGACATGTTTACCTCAGCTCTTCCTGGCAATTTTCCAGTTTCCACTTTATGAATAGCTCCCTGGAGGAAGGCACAAGCACCTTGGCATCCATGTAGCAAGTGTTCCAGCTTCTACAAGAAGAAAGGACCGAGACAGAGATTATTGTTTCATAGCTGACAGGAAAACTGTCTTTTCAGCTTTCAGAAGGTTAGAAGTACAGAAATCAAGAGAGGACCAAATACATTAACCCAAGGCTTCAAATATACCATTCAGTATCAGCAGAGAGGCCCAACAGAGGATTCAGATGCACCATGCTATGGGTGCAAGAGTGCCCAGCAAGGCCTCTATGCAGACATTAGAAACCTACATACTCATGGCTGCTATGGGTCATGCTTTTGAGAAAAGAAAAGAAAAAAGCAGTCCACTGCTTTTCCCACATTCCACTTGTAACACCCACATTCTTCTTGTAACTTCCCACTAAGATGAATCATTATGTATGAATTTTGGAGGAACAAAACATAGAACGAGTACTTGGAATTTCTCTACGTTAAATAATTTCTCTTCATGTCAAAAGTAATGCAAATGAAAGATTAGGAAACTGGAAAGCTTCTACAATTAAGCATTTTAACCTACTGAAAAATCTGAAATTGCTCCTCATTTTGGGAGTGGGAAGTGGGGGGAACATTTCACATGGCTCACAAGGCAGTACTTTTTAGAAAAGTCAACGATATAAAGCCTCAATCTTGCCAGATGCCACCCTCCAACTACTGAAATCAGCTATTCTAACACAACAGTGCTCAGAACAAACCAAAAAACCAGCTGTTTGACTCTTCCTGAGCTGAACTCTCTCCTCCCCAGAGTGCTGGAACAACTCCAGCAGTGACAGATTAGCAGGCAGGAAGCAGGTGAGATCACCCAGACAGGAAATAAACACTTTGCCACATAGCTGCAGACCTAAAGGGGTTGAGCATGTGGGTCATTATCACATCAGACCATCCTATAAATAGGCAACCCATACATACTGGTTCCTATACTAACTCCCTTTGGTAACATTTTGCATGTTAAAATGTAAGACACAAACACAAAGTAGTCTGATATTGTGCTTCTTCCTTCTGCACAAACAAAGCAAGTTTGTGCAAAAACTTGCAAAACAAACCTCTCAAGTTTTTCCCTCAACTCTGTCCAGAAAACTAATCCATAACCTTTTGCAAAGCTTCTCTGCTTCCTCACTGCCAAGTAAACTTCAAATTCAATCCTAGGCACTGAGATCAGACTTTTGTATCTTTAGTGCACCAGCTCAGGTTCTTATTAGTACTTTAAGATGCAAATAAAATAAGTTGAAAAGGTAAATTAACACCTAGTACATGCTAAGCCTAACTCCTGCAGCTTGCCAGCACTGACACAGTGGTGCTCTTGGTGATCCCGTAACCTGGTTCAAATGCTGCAGTGTGCTATGCAGCCCTTAGATGAGTGAGGCCAGAGCCAAAAATAACTGAGCCTTTTGGAAGCAAAGGTGATGTCTGTCACCTACCAGGATGAGCAAGTCAAACTATATGTGAAGATAGCCAATCTATGTGCAGATTTACAGAGATTTAATCCTGTTTATTCTCAGTTTGCCAAGTATCTCTCAATACAGCTTTGAAAGATTCAGCAAGCGCATGATCCATGTGACTTATGCTCCCTCCACACCATTAGTGTACAGAGATTGGTGCCACAAATGATACTTTTGCAGACTCCTGGCAGTCTGCACGTACTGTGCTGCGTGGCCAGTTGTCCTGGGTTTAGCAGTAGCAGTCAATTTTTCTCAGTAGCTGGTGCAGCTGTGTTTTGACTTTCAGCCTGGGAACAGAGCTGATAATACTGATGTTTACTCCGACCAAGGACTTTGTAAGTCTCATGCTCTGCCAGGGAGGAGGAGAGGCCGGGAATAAGCAGGGACAGGACACCTGACCAAAGAGATATTCCATACCACAGCACATCCTGCCCGGGAGGTAACTGGAGTTACCCAGAATGGCTAGGGACTGCAAAGTTGGACTAGGTATGGGTCAGTGCTCCGTCAGGCAGGGTGGGGTGAGTTATCTGTCAGTGGGTGGTGAGGTGCTGTACTCTCTTCCCTTGTTATTTCTTTTATCATTATTACTATTGGTGGTAGCAGTAGTGATTTGTGTTATACCTTAGTTACTAAACTGTTCTTATCTCAACCTGTGGGAGTTGCATTCTTTTGATTCTCCTCCCCATCCCTCCGGGAGTAGGGGGAGGGCAAGAAAGGGGAGGTTGAGTGAATTAATGAGCTGTGTGGCTGGGTTTAAGCCATGACACCAGTAATGCCTCCAGTCCTACCACAGCTCATCAGTGTGCCACTGCACTGCTGGCTGCAGCACCCTTTGCTGGGGTTGGATTTTTAGAAACTGCATCTGGGTGCTGCAGTTTCATCCCTTCTCTCTCTGAGGCTTAACCTGGACAGCTCAAACATTTCCAGGGAGTGGTCAGCCTCCCTGGACCCTGGGCTGGCTCTAATCCACACCACAGCACAGTTCACTGTAGGTATCTTGATCCACAACTCTCCTGGAGAAGAGCACAAAGGTCAAACAAGATCATGGTACTGAGGAATACTCAAAGCAGCCAAACCACAGGGAGAAGGAATGTACTTCTGGTACTGTCTTCTACTCTACTACCTTGCTCCTAAGACTCACTGACTAGAATCTGCATGGGAAGCTTTTGTTTCCTCACCTCACACAGCTAGCTCTCAAAGAGGAATGCAATGCTCCCCCAAGGTGAGCCTTCTCTGTATTTTTAGTTTAGATGCTTTCTAAAGAGGTCTTGATGACAACTTTGGTAAATAAGTCAGTTACATGTAAAGGAGGAAGAAGATGGTCCTAGAAATCTGAACTGATTATGATGAGCTTCCAAGTTTCACTCCTGCAAGGCCTGCAGCTTTTACTCAGGAGCTCTTAGACTGGTCTGGGAACTGCTCCAAACCCAGTAAGAGGTAACTATTTTTATTAAGCTCAAGTTCTTGATTTTTAGTTCAATGGCAAAATGATACTACCACCTTCTGAGATCAGCTTAAAAAGTGTCTCTCCTTAAGCTTCCAAGCATGACTGCAGAGAACTGCCACTGTATTTCACACAAAACTGGATTCTCTTTCCAATTTGATCCTATTTTGAAGGGAAGGAAGAATCAATGCAGTTCAAGCAGGTGAGTTACAAACTAAAACTTTAGCTCCTACAGCCATAACAACAGGCCACAGTGTGCATTCATTTTATGATGACAGTATTGGGTTTTTTTTTTCAGAGATTCATTTGCATACTTAGCTGTTACAGAAGCCATTGTCTTTTAATGCTTCTCTGTTCCGCTGTTGACAGGACCTCTTACTTTGAGTCCCTTACCATACCATTTCTTTTCTCTCAAAGAATACGAGACATCCCACTCACCATGCGGAAGATTAACCAGTCCCGGTGGCAATAAGGAAAGGTCCCATCCAGCTCTAGAGGCAGCTGTGAGCTGTCTATGTGCTTATGAAGGGATTTCATGGAGGTGAGAAGTTCAAACTGCACAGGAATAGAAATAAAAAAAGCACATTTTCCATTAGGATGAGAGTATTGGAAGAGGAGGTAAAGGTTAACAAAAGCCAGCATCCTTTACCTATCTTGCACAGGAACAAGGCACACAGTGCATACCACTAAAATATGAAAGAAAAAACTTGAGAGATCAATTCAATCCTAGAGCCGCTTGCTGTACAGCTTAGTGGGTGAACCTGAAGGGAATGCAGGCCACAACATGCCATTTCAACAAGCAGAACTGATGGGATGGAAGTCTGGCAGCAGCCAGCCTTCTCCAGAGTTATTACCTCCTAGCAGAAGCAGAGCAACTCTCCCCTATGTTCCCCTTGTGCTGCAATTTGCATTTGTTTGGATAGCTGAGAGGTTAAACCCAGCCACCAGCTTAGCTTCCCCATCTCACTTCCTGGAAAAACAGTCTAACAGCACAATCTTCACCCTACCCTTGACTCTTCACTCATCACAGCAGCTATTTGCTCTGAGTGTTTCCCAGATCTTGACACAGATAACTCACCTTCTGCAAGTCTGTAGTACCTCAGAGCAGTATTATATTCACCAGAGAGACAGACAAGTGCTCCTGAGGGTATAGGGAAGCCAGCCCAGATACAGAAACTCAGGTGCAGACACTAAACACTACCACCACCACTCCCCCAGCCCATTGTGAAGTTTTCCACCTCCTTAAAAAATAGTGATGATGTTTCCAATTCCTCCTGCATGCCTGTGTCTTTATTACCCTTTGCTCTGCTCCCTCCTACACTCTTTAGAGTCCCTCAATATGTTCAGTGTCTTCTGTAGCTCTCCCTGTATGCACATGCCTGCAGCTCCCTTTCTGACTTCAGATGCTTCCACATGGGAGCAATGAGGAAATGGACTCATTAGGAGTTCTTCAACCTTTTGGGGCAGCACACCACACACAGAGCAAACCTGATGCTATTCACCATGTTTTCATCCACAAGAGCCAAAACAGAGGCCCTGGCCTGCTCTGAAGTCTACAGGGTTTCAGTAGGCACAGAATTTCAGCCAACTTTTGTGGCTTGTAACAGTCTGAGAGCAGAGAAAGATGTTAGGACACAGTCTGACGCTCATTTCTCTCCGAGTGTGTTTCTGCCACAGAGTGCCTACATTTCTTATACAGCTATGGAATATCAAGACAGATTTACTTCTAGTGGGGGGTTTCTGTGACGCTGAGATGATCTTCCCTCCTGCATAGTCTTATAGCCCTGCACAGACAATTCCTGTTCATCTTCCCAGATATTTCAGCTGCAAAGCGGGCCTCACAGTCCTACTCATCTCCTCTTTGCCCTCTTGCAGCAGACTCTCAGCCGCTGCACCAGCAGCAGCTGTAAGGAGAGAAAACATGAGATACGCAAAAAACCAGGAAAGCAACAAGCTCTTTCAAAGGATGGAGTTGAGGATTTAGCCAGCAGGATCTCTTCCTTTCTAAGCATTTCTCCCCTCATTAACAGGAGAATGTGAAAACCATCTCTATCCTTGTTAATTGTGCAGGGCTCCTTGGTACAGCTTTCTATGTTCCCAACAAACTCCCTGTGTCCTAAGGACCCCAGCAGACTGACATAATTATCACACAAATGTCACCGACAGACTCAGCAGTAAACAGGGCATGGCAGATCTGTTCAGTTCACATAAATTTACAACCCTATAAATACCACACCCCTAAGAGACCATGGCCATAAAACAGAGAGAACAACTGCAGAGATTTCATGTGAGGATAAACACACATCAGAGGCCAGAGAAGCTGCTGGTTGGAGAATTAAATAAAGGGCAGCAAGAGCTCCCCAACAACCCCTGGAAGAACCGCTCCATTACCTGTCCTGCTGGTGGTTTCTCCATCCGAAAAGTCAGGTCTCTCTCAACCAGAAGCAGTACTCCATGAATACAATTAGGTTCTATGTCCTACAACAGAACAGAGCACAAAGCCATTACTGATCTGCCTGGGATGCCCAGGAGTATGTACCACACCAGGTTTATACAGCAGACTACAATTTACACTTCAGAGGTATTTATATCCTCCAGAGGAGGTATGTATCCTCCAAAAGCCTGGAGATCAGTCACCAGTTATAGGAACGGCCATTCTGCAGAGCACCAAGGCCATATCCTTAAAGTAGTTTTCTTCACGTCAACTACTCCTGCAGCATTTAAGGAAGCAAAGAGAGTTCAGGTTTGGGCTACACTAAATGAAATTAAATGAAACGAAATGAAATGAATTAAATAAAATTAAATAAAATTTAAAAATACAAAACTCTGCAGGGACAAGGAAAAAAAGCCATTTTCAATGCCCCAGTCTTTTCTTGGTAACTTTCATGGTTACTTTTCCTAACCAAAAGGAAGTTGTTGGGTTTTTTTTAACCCACAGTGCCAGAAACATCTCGTCTTATTGCCAACTCACAATCAAGGACTTGCAACCTGTTGCTACTGTTAAACCAACAGAAAGTCCAAACACAAGGGATGTCTGGCAGCTGTGGCTCAAACTCCATGAGCCAAGAGCAGCTCTCCAACTATAGAAGCATCCTACAGGGAACTGAGAAACAGGCACAGAGTGCAACAGTGGGAGGAGGGAAACATAGCAGGAAGACCAGACCATGGAGGCAGGCCCACTACCTACATGATGACCAGGATAGCAAGGAGAACAGCCAATTAAGTTGTCATGCCACATGGTTAAATAAAAGTTATCCTATCTAGATGTGGCTAAGATTGTCTTTGATTTTGCAAAGATCTCAGGAACTGCCAAACAACAAATCGATTCCAGTACTGCTTGGCCATGTCAGCAAGGGATACCTGTTAAATAAATAGCTCTGGCAGTGTTTAGGGTTAAAGATCTGACATGAGCAGCAGAGCCAGAGTACAGAAGCAAGTGGACCAGAAGAGACTGAGCCACCTAACCTGTCACTGGGCCCAGTACACAGTGCCAACACAAAGAGACCCAGTACTGCAAGTGAAAGCAGCAGCAGAGATTCCAGAGCAGAGGAAAAAGACCTTTCTCTCATCTAGTCCTAAAGAAGGATCTTTTTGAATGGCAGGGAAAAAATCCCAACTGGAACACCTTCCAAAACTGAGAGAGGTTTCCAAGTCTTCTCAAATCCCTTTCTACAAAGCAGATTATCCCCACTTTCACTGTTACTTGAACACTGGTTAGAAGGCCAAAAAGAATTTACTGCATAATTAGGCTGCACTAGGTAAATACTGAAGCTCATCTGAACAGAGGTGGGGAAGCATTACAACTTTACCAGCAGCTCTGAATTTGCCTGCTAGAAGGTGCTGATGGATGAAGACAAGCCACACTATCAAGACAGTCCATGGTACTAAATAAATTTCTTCTTTCACAATCCTTCCTCCACGCCAACAGCCACGAGATGTGCTATCTGAGTCAGGGATAAAGGTAGTGATGGTGTAACATGAGGTTACAACAGCCAAAACACTCATTCGCTTGTTTGTTACTCCTGGAAATAGAAACTGGAAAACCATTCCCAAAGAAATCTGTCAGGGGAGAAGTTCAGGGTTTTCCAATCCAAGAGGAGGTAGTATTTCCAAAGAAATCAAGCGTTTTTCAACATATTTTTTTCTTTAAACAACAGAAGAGAAGTCACTCTCATCCAGAACTGATGGAGTAACCCAAAATGACTACAGCAGATTACAGGAGTGCCTCAGGAGAAAGGCAGAGCTGGTAGCAGCGGGATGCTACTTGAGTAAGCCTTCTTGCAGCTTTCTGCACAACTTTTACCAGCTGCTTTTTGCTAGCAAAGTTATCTGGAAGCAAAAAGACAAGAGTCCTACACATGTGAGTGAACTCCTCACCTCTCAAAACAGGCACAGTGTGAATAGCATAGAACAGAAGGTCATCAACCTGAGCTCAGAAAGCATCACAGTAAATACCTATCGTTTTAGTATTACTATTTAAAAGAGAATTAAATATTTTCTTCTATCCTTCTCAGACTTAAATTTCAAACATTCTTCTGGCTCCCTGACCCAAACAGAAGCCCACAACCAGACTTATAACACCAGCACAGTTTGAAGCACAGCCTGCCAGGAACACCTGTGTAGATGGGCAGTCCCTGAATACCATATTCAGTCTCAAAGTGACCACTTCTGACAGAGTGGTAGAAGGTCCCTGGTCTCCAACAGCAGACCAAGGTCCTCTGTACTTCTACAGTAACAGGGCATGCAAATAGTCCTCTTGAACAGAAAGGCTTCCATAGAGCTTTTCCGCTTACAACTGCTAGTATCTTCATAAACATTCTTCCCTTCCCAATCCAACACAGAGCTGCAGCAGATCATAGGATCAAGCGTTCACCTTGATTTGCAGACTTCAAAAGAATCTCACTCCAATAAGACTCAGGAAGAGGAAAATCCCACAGGAAAATACCTGTTCACTGAAGGCCAGTGCACACATTCCACTGTCCACGCCCTGCCTGCTCACAGACCAACGCATCAGCTCAGCACTACTGAGCAGCAAGGCACCTATGAGTAGATCCTCCTAGCACAGAGCTTTCTGGTGAACAACCAACCTGTGAACAAACACCACAGCAGCCTTTACCTCTGCAGAAATCCTTGTTTAGAAGCATCATTAGGCAGATTCCCACAGGAACAAGCCTGATCTATTCCTGCAGCATGTATGAGCTGTGCATTTCCCTTCACCTTCACGCAGAGCTGCCAGAGTTCCTCCTGCTCCTTCCTGAGTTAGCTCTGCTGCGGCACCATATTCTGCCCCAGCTCCTGGTGCTGCCTGGGTCAAAAGGGCTTCCCAGCCACTCATATTCTAAAAAGGAAGGGGGAGGAAAGCTTGCAGAACACAACTGCCCCCGCCCTGAAGACAGAGAGGATGAGAAGCTCTCACCAGTTTACTAGGTGGCTCTAGGCAGACCAGCTGACAGTATCCCAGTGCTGTAGGGAAAATTACATGCGAGCACCAGAAGCTGTACATTAGCACTTAATTCCACTCATGCATTTATTCAGGAAAGATAGAGAAGTGGAAGAAGTATTTCCTCAGACTGACAGATCTCGACCTAGAAGCCTGTGGAATCAGTCTTTCCCCCTCAGGGAGGTTCTCTAGGGTTAACACATCAGAGCACTGTAGCAGGAAGAGACTCTGCATTAGGACATCCGATCTGTGCTCACCCAGTGTGGAGGCAAGAGGAAAACCAGCCTTCAAAGTTGAACAATTGAACAAGCAACACTGGGTCTCAACATTTAACAGATTCCACCGACATTAGCATAGTAGGCCTTACAAAAGTCATATAAATAAAATCCTGTTAAAGAGAAGAACAGCAGAGAAATGAGCTCCAGAGACAGTCTGCCAGAGATAAGAGACACTGTGACATGTGTCAGGGATTTCAGAAAGGACCCCAAAGAAGGGGGAACACACAACCTGTGCTTCTGCAAACCTCATTGTGCTCCAGAAAGTTTAGTTTGCCTCACTGCACTTAAAGTCAGATTTCTCTACTTCTCTATATCCTTGTTTCAGAGCAGATGAGAGTGGGATCACAGAGGTAAGTGCTAAAGGATCTCAGAGGAGCTGAGGGATTATTCCTGTGCCTTAACCAAATGATGAGCTAGATGAACAGGTTTCATTTAGAGTCTACGGAAGAGTCATGGTAATGATCAGAAAACCACAAGCAGAGCCATCAGCCCCTGTCAGTCACTGTTACCTGGGGCACACACTCAGCTCCAACAGTCTGTGTTGCAGCACATTAATCCCTGTAACTAACTGTTGCACCACTCTGATAATAAGGTGCTCAGAGCCAAACAGACATCATAGCAGAATATTACAGAGGCACTGCAAAAAGCTTCCCTCTACCTTCTTTTGAGGGTAGGAAACTTAAGGTTAGAATGGCTTTAGTTATATGGGCAAGAAAATCCTCAAAAGCTTTACCAAGCTCATTGCCATGTGGGCACAGCACAGAAGAGAAGATACTTGCTTGTTCCCTCTGCAGAACTGAGCAGGGCACCCGATTACCCCTTCATCACAGGGAAGGAGCACACTGATAGAGCTCATAGCTCCACCCATCCCAGGAAGCAGGAGGACAGACTTCTGACTCAGCTCCAACTCTCAGATGTGGCACTGAAGCATACAAACCACAGAGACACCAGCTTCATTAAAACATTGCCCCATTCCAGTTTGCAGAATTGGAGTCCTAAGAGACCTAAGCTCTGATTTAAAAGGAACACCTGCTTAAACAAGATTAGTCATAGCTGCATCCCAGCATCTCCTTGGCTTCCTGGCAGCAGCAGATAAAAGCTACTTGGGAGTAGGGAAAACACAGCCCACTTGCTTTCCAAGTAACTGATATGAAAGCCTTTGACCTGAAGCAATACAGAGTTACAGCATGTCTGATTGCAATCATTCACTGACAGCCACATCAACCACTGCATGTGCTCTGCCACCTGGCAAGACAAGCAGTGTCCTTCCCTTCTCTCTGCAGCAGGCAGAGGCCTCTCCTCCCTGCATATTTCACACAGCCCCACAGTGCAGGGGACAGCATCTCCAAGGATGGTACTTCATGACAGTGTTTACAGTTGGGTATAGGGTGTTCTCAGCACAGAGATAGAAGCAAATCTGGAGGGATGTGGAGGGATGTTCTCTAACTCGGACTCGCTTAGGTTTTTTGCTTTGTCTGCAATCTGGCAATCCAGGTCATCCTCCTAAGACAGGGCTGGCTGAATAACTCCACCTCCCAAAGTTAACTGAAAGCCAGGTACCAGATGGAGACATAAGCAACAAATGGAGACATAACATTCAAGCAAGACAGCAAGCCAACTAGTGTTCCTTTGCCCAGGCTCAATGCTCACCTGCAGTGTGCTGAATGCCTTGAAGAGAGCTGGAACCGGTGAACAGCGACGAGCATCCACAAGAACAGTCAGACCCAATGCCTGACATTCTCGTCTGCAAAGACAAAGAGGTCACTTTTGTCACCAACGACAGTCAACAAGACTATGGAAACAGAACCTGTAATCATGACAGGGTAAAGAAAACCCAGTACATTACAGCTCTGTAAGGACAGGGAACTAACTAGCCACCTTCTCCTAATCAAAATATATATACATATGGAAACCACCTCCCAGATTGCTCTGTTTTTACTTTGCTATTTCCATCTGAACTTCCCCAGTTCCTAGGATACATCTCACTGATGGCAGAGGTGCTGATGCCCACTCTGAGAAATTCACACAGAAAACCCAGTCCTTCCTAACTGCATTCAAGGACAAGCTTGGCCTTAACCATACTGCTTCACAAGAACAGCCCTTCTGCATCAGCCACAAAGATCTAGCTCAGTATCAGATTTGAAAGGAGAAGCATAAGAAACAAACCATGAGTAGCAGAAGATTTCTTGCAGGTTAAGCCTGCTCCTTTTTTCCAGAGTTTGTTTGTTGACAGAACAATCGAAAAAATCACTAACAGAGAGTTAAGCTTTACCTCTTAATAGTTTAATCTTCTAAAAATGAAACAAAGTCTCAGTAAAGCCTGAGATGAGCTGGAGGGAATAATGAAGCTGTCTGTCATACTGAATGGAAGGGTAACTACAGCGAACTCCAGTCTGCAGACTCCAAAACAAATTGTCACCCAGATGTCAATGCAGATTTTCTCAACCCTTGCATATCATCCCTCCCTCTCAGCTTGAAGGACTCGCCCTAAAATATCATGTCACAACACTATCACGGAGCTGCTGCATGACTGGCCCTCATAGCTTCCAAATCCCATTTTCTGAGCTAATGAAGGATAGCAAGAATGGCTTGGATTCATGGCAATGCATGAAAACATTCAGTACATACCTAATTCTATCGCAGCATGCGCACAAGGCAGATACAGAATTGCCAGCACGCTTACTGAACACAAGCCAGTTCACCCTAGCAGTGGATCCCCATCTGTACAGTTTTGGGACAGCTTGCATCAGGTTCCTAGGCCAATAAAGCCAACCTGTTCCACCCTCTGCCTCAGCTTCCACCCCCAAAAGGAAAAGGCTGTCAGCCCAAAAGTGTCACAAACCTTGGGATGCTATGCAAATACAGAAGAAGGCGCACAAGCTCAGTGGTATTGCAATGGGGGTTTAACCAGACTGTGTTCCTTGTTGTTATTATGGCCACTGCACGTCCTGATTTATCTCTGGTACCTGTAAAAAGAGGAGGGGGAAACAAAACGTCACACAAGGAAGTAAACAGAGCCTGATTCTAGGTGCGTATGCCCCATATTCCCCTACTACCACCCCTCCACCTTCCTGGAAATGGACTGATCCAAGTCCACAGAACTTGATAATAGTGTATGCCACAGATTGTGGTAGGCTATATACACCCTTCTGAAGTATCCAAGTGCTGTCCCAGAGTAAAGTAGCTGAGCTCTGTTTGTCTTTCTCTCACAGTAGTGCTGCATTTGTACTGTTCTCTTCTACCCAGCCAGATGTTCTTCATAAAATATGGCTGAATTTGGCTAATGATAACCCAACCATGTGAGAAAAGCAAGAATCTCAAACTCCAGGTAAATTATCTCAACTTTTAACACCCTAACTTATGTTACAATATTCACATTCTGTCAGATAAGAGAATGCAGGCAGGTTTGCAGAACAACATGTGCTACCTAATGAGACTGGGCATCCACACGGAACCAGACATCTCCTCCTGGGAGCAAAGCCCTGGAGGACCAAGAGCTCAGCACTCCCAACCACAGCTGCACAGCATGCAGACCAGAAGGACATTGTTCTGACAGGGGCCAAGTCAGTATCAGGCTGTCATTACTGTGAGAGCTTGCTCAGTGCCTAGGAATAGATAAGGCACAGCACAGGCCACACAGCTGAGAAGCGATACATTGAGGAAAGAGAAATCCCTCTTTCAGGGGTTTCAGTCAGCCAGAAGAGCTTTCTGCTCCTGCTTTCCAAAAGCCCAAAGACATCTCATCACAGGAACCAAGCCTGCTCTAGGAGCTGAATGATAGTCTGGCTTTAGGCTTCAGCCACAACATGCACCAAAAGCTCTGAAGGGAAGGAAGAGAACTGAAGAATCAGGGAGGTAACCAATTTGGCTAACTGTAGCAACTACACCTCTCCTGTGTAAAAAGTAATTCACAAGAAAAGGAGCCAGTTCCTGCCATACTAATTGTACGCAGGGGTTAGGGGTGGGAAATTCCAAGCGCAAGACAGAACTTAACAAGGCTTAGAGAAAGTACAGTCGTTCTGTCTCTTCTGAACTTTACTGCTACCACAGGACATACAGTTCTGGACCACCTCTCTCCCCATCTGAGGGACAAGCACTTAAGTGGACAGGTAAAACATATACAGACAGACAGCCACACACACAGAAAACTGCCATGGTGCAACCTCAGTCTGTCGCTAGGATGTGACTTGAGTTAGAGCCACCAACACAGATGGGCATTATTCAGGAGCAGGGCTTTCTTACTCCCAGGGACCAGATCTGTGCACAGGTTCCTTCCTGCTACCTGCAGGAACAAGATCTTCCATTGTCTGTGTGGTTCAGGAGAAGGCCTATTACTCCCACACTATTGTATTCTGGACACCGTGTAATCAAAGAGCTAGACAGAAATTAGAAAAAGCTTACTAATATACCTTGTTTCTAAGGGGATCATCAGAAAATAAAAGCAAAGCAGTTGGTTACTGGGAAAATGGCTGAAAAACCCAGGTCACTAAAATCTTCCTTACTCTGAAGCAACATTTTCTGTCCATCAGGGTGGCTGGGCATTGCCAGAACTAGAGTAAACCTTGAACCTCCTTATAGGAGCCTGGGAGTTGCCTGGCCAGGGCAAAAAAGCCACTAGGCTAGGTTCCCAAGAGTAGCATAACCAGATGACCCAAGAGCAGCATACAGAATTGAAACTCCTGAAAGGGAGGTTTATCCCCAACTCCATAAGCTACTAAATAATTAATTAGCTCTTATTCACTATACCTTATAAAGGTTATCCCTTCTAACATAATTAATGTATTATTATTAACATTTAACAGAAAGCATTTAACCAAGTGGCGACTGCATTCCCTCAGGACTACCCACTGAAACCCAAGGAGACACACGAGATCAAAGATGTCACTCAAATCTGACACTGCTTCTACAGAAAACATGATTTAAGAGCTGTACATTTCTGGTAGGACTCTATAAAAAAGGAAACAACTAGAACATTGGATCACAGTTGGGCTTCTTCAACAGCACAGACTATGAGGCTCCTCTGACAGACCAATCTCTCAAACCCTGTGATTTTTTGGCTACTGTACACAGTATGAAAACATCCAACCTGCTCAGCAGACCAGAAGATTAGAAATTCTCCTTTGCAATTTGTTCTAACAATTTATCTCCCAAGGCAAAGTTACATGTTTGAGTACAACTCTGCCTGCAGTTGGTTTCTCATTCACTTTTTTCTAGAAGACTGGGCAAATCTTATTTTCCTTCCTCCTTCCCTGCACAGAGGTGTTTTCACCTCATTCTCAATCATCTTATGAAATGTCTGCTGTTAAGTGTTTAAGGCCAAGCTGGACAGGGCTTGGAGCAACCTGGTCTAGTGAAGGTGTCCCTGCCTATGGCAGGAGATTGGAACTAAATGAGCTTTAAGGTCCTTTCCAACCCAAACCATTCTAAGATTTTAAGATAAACAACTTCCCATTCTCTTACCATAGTACATCCAATTCAATTTCAGAATGGCTGTCACCACCACCACCACCACCCCCCCCGCACCATCTCCAAAATTCACCACTTCCTTTCATAACAGAGGCAGCAGGGCAGCAACCCAAACTATTTGAGAGACATCATCCCAAGTACACACAGATAAAAAGCACTTTCTTAGTCTGTCTAGTCATCCCCTCTCCTTTATACATCCAAGCTCAAAGCTGGTCTTGCAACCCCAACACTGAGAAGGAGATCATAGAATTAGGTTCAGGTTGGAAGGGAGCTCCCATATCAGATGTAAACACTGAATAATGTTTGACCTACAACTGGTCTCAGCAATACAATTCTGGGAAGTCCTCTTCTGACAGCTAGTTTTGTCATCTGATACTCAGCTACACTATCGTTCAGCTCAAATGTTGCTTCAGCCACACCTCACTGGGATATGCCAACACTATGTGTCATGAAATCAAATGTTTTCTAAAAATCTATTATATCTAGGCAGTTACATTTAATAAAACAAACTTCTAATTACCAAGAATAAAACTGGTTTTACAAGAGCACTGTCAAATAGCATCTTCCATCCTTTAATTATCTCCCAAGTGAATCAAGGTCCTACTGTTTCAACCAGGTCTGATGACAGGCCCACCAGCCCATCATCAGCTGCACCTTCACTCTTCTCTTTTTGAACCACTGGGATGAGCCCACAGATTTGGCATTTCTGACTCAGAGGTGCTTGGTTAACATTTTCAGAGTCCTGGGAGCAAGTTAATATTACTCTTGTGAGAGGGAAGTTCTACTTCCTGTCCTTCCCATCAAGAAATTTTAGATAATTCAAGAAGCGTTGGTCCTGGAGAGGTATAGGGTGAAAGAAATGGAACTGGCACTAGTCTGCAGTGCTGCCAGCAGAGGTTCATCTCCTTCGCCCTCCTAAAAATCACACTTATGAAGCACATTCTGGCTCAGCTACTCACCAGGCAGGTAGGCAACTCCACTCCTGAGCACTTCTGGGTTCACATCCTTGGCTATGGTAGGTGCAGATCGACTACACCAGGCAGCCCCAGGAGCTGGTGATGTCGGGGCAGTAATGGCTGTTGAGTTTTCCTCCAGGGGACTGACTTGACTCACTGGTTTCAACACATGTGTGCCAGTTGCTTCTTCTCTAGTCTCTGCCCCTTCTGACACCATCCCTGTAAGACAAGCAGCAGTCAGAAGCTGAGCGGAGCTCCACCCAGAAGGTCCTAGGTGAGTACCAGATAGAGGAGGATTTCCTCCACCCCCAACACCCTCCAGTCCTCACACTGGTAGCAGGCATGTTCCAAACTGATTCTGAAATATTAATATCACTGTAATTCTACTAAAAAAAAAAAAAAAAAACCCCAAAAAACCCCAAAAAACAACAAAAACAC
>NDXB01008017.1:73871-88079 GCA_002631895.1 Agapornis roseicollis
AAAAAAAAAAAAAAAAAAACCCACAAAAAACCCAAAACAAAACAAGAACAACAAAAACCCTAAAGAAAACCAAAGAAAAGAACCCTATCACACAAACACCCCTCCCCACCCCCCCAAAAAAGGGAAACAAACCAACCAAAAAAAACCCTCAGAAACAAACAAAAAAACCCCACCCACAAAACCCAAAAGACAACTGTGAAGTTTGCAAGGTACGAAACCTCAATTCAGATCAGGATTACTTTAGTTCAAGTAATTTTTAAAGGTAACATATCAAACAGTACATGTCCGCTCAGAGCCTGAACGTCTGGCACAGCACAAGTCCCTGGCCAAGTTCCAGCAGCTTGAGCTCAGTGAAGTGATAAACCAGCTTCTGACAGGGCAAGCTGCTCCAGAGCAGAATTACTCCCCCAACACCATATTCAGATTCATTCCTGAAAATATGAAGTCAACTGGAGGCCGACAAGTCAACTAAAATTAGCCAAAAAGACCTTGTTTCCGCTTGTCCAGATGTTAATTAACTGTTACTGTGAAAGTCAGAAACTTATTTTAAAACTCTGAAGAACAGGATGATTACACTGATCAGCTCTGTCTGAGAACTGGAGAAAATGCTGCCTTTGTCCAATACCTCAGCTGTAAAGTACAAGGTATAAGAATCAGTTACATCTGAAATTAAATACCTAGGCAACTACATGGAAGGTAAGTCCAGGTTGGACAGGGCTTGGAGCAACCTGGTCTAGTGGAAGGTGTTCCTGCCCGTGGCAGTGGGTTGGAACTGGATAAGCTATTAGGTCCCTTCCAACACAAACCATTCTTGGATTCCATGATACTAATGCTAGTTTTATCAAGTTTCAATTCTCTCATAAAAGTAGTTGGAGAAAAGAAAAAAAAAAAATACCTACTACCTACTGTGTAAGTATTATTCTCCATTCCCCAACATCATAGGGATTAGAAGTCAAAAATACATCTTCAACAATACATACATCTTCTACACTATGTCTTTAGCACTTTAAGTACTCTCCTAGACTATCACACTGATTGCCAGAAAGACAGACCAAAGAAAAGGCTGTACTTCACAGCAAACCCCCATACTTCAATATCCAAAACCAAAAATCAACCTTTCTTTAGGAAAATAAAAGAATGGCGTATTTATTCGCTTGCTGTGAGGCAAGTTTTAATTGCTATTTAAAATTGACTTCAACCATCCTACCTTCCTGCTACATCAACAATGCTGACACTTGACTCAGTTTATTTACTAACAGATTCCAATACTTCATTAAAGAGCAGGACCAGGAACAAAGCAGTCCTTGAAGTGGCTTTTGATACAAGTTTTAGCAATGAAGATTTACAGGTTGAGACTCAGGCCCAGCTGCTTTCAAAATTGCTAAAGTGGGTAAGAGAAGTGCCCTGAGCGGTGTGGCTCGCTGTGCAAAATTATCTGACAGCAGGGGGAAACTAGAAGGGGCTCGAGAGCATTGCACCACTGAGGCCATGGTGGAGCCACTGCTTATTACTTGTTGGTAACTCCCCTCTTGAGGGAGCATTGCTGGGACCCAGGTTGGCATCTGCGGCATCTGGCCATGTAACCTTCTGCGACGGCTTCAGGGCTCTGCAAGGTTTTGGTATGCAGCAGAGCTCAGTTCTGTTCCTAGCACTACCTCAGCCTTCACCTTCCAGCGATGCAAGAGATCAATCACTTCGGACAACACTGTTAGATCTTCCTGAAGCAGTATTTCAGAGGAGCACCGCTTTCCTGTAAATGGGGTATCTTGAAGTTCACAGGGTCACATATGTTGTGCCCCAAAGGTTTCACATGAAAGGCTGACAGACTTTCTAGGAGAACACAGTCATCTTCTTAAGGTGCTTTAAACCTGACAGCAAACAGAACCACCCAGTCTGTGGTAAATGAATCTGCAGTAAATGCAGAAAGCCTGCAAAGAAGACCAGAAGGTCATAGAATCATAGAATAGTCAGGGTTGGAAAGGACCTTAAGATAATCTAGTTCCAATCCCCCTGCCATAGGCAGGGACACCTCACACTAAACCATGCCACCCAAGGCTTCGTCCAACCTGGCCTTGAACATCACCAGGGATGGAGCACTCACAACCTACCTGGGCAACCCATTCCAGCACCTCATCACCCTAACAGGAAAGAATTTCTTCCTTATATCCAGTCTAAACCTCCCCTGTTTAAGTTTGAACCTGTTACCCCTTGTCCTGTCACTCCAGTCCCTAATGAAGAGTCCCTCTCCAGCATCCCTGTAGGCCCCCTTCAGATACTGGAAGGCTGCTATGAGGTCTCCACGCAGCCTTCTCTTCTCCAGGCTGAACAGCCCCAACTTTCTCAGCCTATCTTCGTATGGGAGATGCTCCAGTCCCCTGATCATCCTCGTGGCCCTCCTCTGGACTTGTTCCAACAGCTCCATGTCCTTTTTGTGTTGAGGATACCAGAACTGCACACAGTACTGCAGGTGAGGTCTCACGAGAGCAGAGTTAGAGGGGCAGGATCACCTCCTTCAACCTGCTCATCACGCTCCTTTTGATGCAGCCCAGGATGCAGTTGGCTTTCTGGGCTGCAAGCACACACTGAAGCCGGCTCATGTTCATTTTCTCATCGACCACCACCCCCAAGTCCTTCTTCACAGGGCTGCTCTGAGTCTCCTCTTTGCCCAACCTGTAGCTGTGCCTGGGATTGCTCTGACCCAGGTGTAGGACCTTGCACTTGGCATGGTTAAACTTCATGAGGCTGGCATCAGCTCACCTCACAAGCGTGCCAAGGTCCCTCTGGATGCCATTCCTTCCCTCCAGCGGATCCACTGAACCACACAGCTTGGTGTCATCAGCAAACTTGCTGAGGGCGCACTCAATCCCACTGTCCATGTCACCAACAAAGATGTTGAACAAGACCGGTCCCAACACCGATCCCTGAGGAACACCACTTGTTACTGGTCTCCAGCTGGACACTGAGCCATTGACCACAACTCTTTGTGTTCGGCCATCCAGCCAGTTCTTTATGCACCGAGGGCTCCATCCATCAAACTGATGTCTCTCCAATTTAGAGACAAGGATGTTGTGTGGGACAGTGTCAAACGCTTTGCACAAGTCCAGGCAGATGACGTCAACTGCTCTACCCCTGTCCATCAGTTCTGTAGCCCCATCATAGAAGGCCACCAAATTGGTCAGTCAGGATTTGCCCTTAGTGAAGCCATGCTGGATGTCACAAAGCACCTTGTTGTTTTTCATGTGCCTCAGCATGCCTGCCAAGAGAATCTGCTCCAAGATTTTGCCAGGCACAGAGGTGAGACTGACTGGTCTGAAANGATTTGCCCTAAGCCATGCTGGATGTCACAAAGCACCTTGTTGTTTTTCATGTGCCTCAGCATGCCTGCCAAGAGAATCTGCTCCAAGATTTTGCCAGGCACAGAGGTGAGACTGACTGGTCTGAAATTCCCCATGTCATCCATTTTCCTCTTCTTAAAAATGCGACTTGTATTTCCCTTTTTCCAGTCATCAGGAACTTCCCCTAACTGCCATGATTTTTCAAATATGATGGACAGTGGGTCATCATTTGCTAGCTCCTTCAGGACCCATGGATGGATTTCATCAGGTCATGTTTAAAGACAAGAAACTGAACATATCGAAGGTACCACTAGGGCAAGAAAAAGGCACAAATGTACATGGCAGCCCCACCTTGGGTATCTCTGGAATGAGCAGCTTCCAACGCTAGATGAGAGAAGCACAGTCCTGGTGCTGGGGCTTTTCAGTCCAAGAGAAACTTCACTGGAGTTGTGCAGCCTCCAGACTATGTCCATCATACCCAAACAAACCTCTTCCCCAAGCTTCTTGGGCTCAGTTCAGCTCTGCAGATACCACCTCTCTCCACACAGGCCCCAGAACACTGTTTGTTGTTTGCAATGTGGAGTGGAGGCACTTACTAAAGCGGAAACTGTAGAATGTGGAAGATTACATCAAAAAGCAAACTGGGAGCTGGGACATCTGAATTTGCCATGTTTGCAGGTTCCTCCTTTCCCCAAGGTTAAGGAAGTGGTAGAGGAGGATTTGCTTGTGTGCATTTCAAAGAGACATTAGCATTTTTCCTGCCAACTGCCCTGGCACCATCATCATCTACGCTAACATCATGTGGTAATGGGAGCTGGAATGGAATGCCCCAGTAGGTGCTGCTGAATATGCCTCAGTGTGGATTTTTAACCAATTCCTTGCTATCAAGATACTTTCCACCCCAAAAAATAGGGATACTTTCCAGAGCTACAAAGTTTCAAAACTCACTTTCACTTCATGTTAGTCACTAGAAGAATACAGCAGTTACATTCTCTGTGAATGAAACCAGTGCGAATTTTAAGCCTACTCAAAACATCTCCCATTTGACACAAAATCTTTCTAAGTTATAGACCATATTTGTGCAGAAAATGAGCTCAATGGGAAACAGGAAGAAGAGGAGAGACTTAAGGGACAAGGAAAAACCTGCAAACACAGTAAACTCAATGCCCCATTATGTGTATTTTGACATAATCTAGTGTCTGTTGTAACAAGCAAGCTCCTCCATCTCACACAGAGCAAATCATACATCTGCCAACTACTGCTGAGGTGAGAACTGCAGCTTCCAACTGACCCAGTAAAGCTTAAGCCTTGTTGTTATCTATAGTTTAGGCAAAATATCCAGTTTCCAATCATAGCAAGAAAATGACGCCACCAAGACACAGTTATGGAGAATTTAACTTGTGTAGACACTGACTTGAAGAGAAAAGGTCCATTTGTAGGACATTTGCTCCAATTCATAATTTTATATCTAAATTATCTTATTATTCTATCTCTGAGGGTTTAATGGGGCTAAATAATGGGGTGGCCTGTTTGAATGTCAAAGCAATCAAATGAATTAAGTTTATTACAGTCCCAGCAATAGTGTTTAAGAAATACTCATGGCATTAACAGATACCTGAGCTGCCCCTGTGCCATAAAGAGGGGTTGGTTTGGGGGTTTTCCTGGTAATTTGTTTCTTTGGCTTTATAAACTCTGAGATAACAGGGGTTTTTTTTAACTGCAATGTCAAATTTTAACACCAGCAGAGCTGAGCCAGCAATGTTATTTATTTCAGCCCAATCCCTGGAAGCATTTAAATTGTCTTCCATTAAGAACAAACTCCACACATACCCCAGAGAGGTCTGTCACCACAACTTATCCTGTGGAACAGGAAGAACATCACACTTACTCTCTCACACACCAGCTGGACCTGGCTTATTTTAGAGGAAATGGGAACACAGAACAAGCAAGCAGCCACCGGAATAACGAGAAGATTCTCTGTGCACTCAGCACTCAACAGAGCCCAGCTTTCTGGGGTCCAATCCTTCAGGAAAAAAAAAAAAAAATCAAGCTGGGTTCAGCTTGGCCAAGGGAATGGATATCAACAGTGTGGTTTTTTACTGACATACAGCCCCCAGGTGACATCAGCCCCTAAAAACAGGCAGAAGTGGACCTCTCTTTTTCTGCTTATGGTGGTAGATCCTCAGAGAGATGCATACTTCAGAAAAAGAAACTTCTGAGCTTCACAGAAGAGAAATGCTTGTCACTCCAGAAGTATCATAGAATCCCAGGCTGGTTTGGGTTGGAAGAGACCTTAAAGCTCACCCAGTTTCAATCCTGCCATGGGCAGGGACACCTTCCACTAGGCCAGGTTGCTCCAAACTCTGTCCAACCTGGCCCTGAACACTGCCAACTCTGGGAAACCTGTGCCAGCATCTCCGCATCCTCACAGGGAAAAGCTCATCTTCATGTCCCCTCTGCCAGGTTAAAGCCATTCCCCCTTGTACTGCAAGAAGTCCCTCTCTGGATTTCTTGTAGGCCCACTTAAGGTATTGGGAGGCTGAAGTATCAGAAATACCTGGCAACTATGCCTAACTATGGAATTAAAATATTTTGATGCAGGTGTTAATGAAATTTCATTTTAATCAACAGTCTCTTTAGTTCCATTAGGAAGTCATAGTATGGCACTGGGTAAAATGTGACTTTTGAATGCTTGAGAAAGCAGCTGTGTTTGCAGCCACATGGAGCAGTACTGCAGCAGTGATACAGGCTCTTATCCACAGTTTAGGACCACTGCAAGCACTACACTGGCAGCCTGTCCCAAGCCAACCAGCTCTTGACATGTTCCTCCACAGACACAGTTTAGCAATGTAGATCTGTACCTCCAACACTCTCAATAGTCCTTACTCCAATATCCCAATCCAGGTAATCCTCCTAGCCAGGGGTCTCAAAGAATGAGAGCTGCTGAACTGGAATAGCATGTTCCACCACCCCCGCCACACGCCGGCTCCTCCATGGGATCTGCATATCTACAGCTTGCCAGACTCATCAGAGCCAACATCACATCCATGCAGTTAAAAGCTGCCTGCTTATGGCTTGCTGCAAAAAGCAGAGATACCTGGGTTGCCTCTTTGATTCCTTCAGAAGGAACACAGCTCCTGCACAGGAGCCTCAGCAAAACCTGCCTGAACATATTGTCTGAGTTGAAGTTAGATACTTAATTTGTCTGTGGTCTCCCACTAGATTTAAACAGCTCCTACCTGAAACATAACCAAGCTGAAGAAAGCATGCTGGAGGGGAAGGGTGGGAAGAAGGAGGAACCCCTCCATCTGCAGTTTGCTTCTTAAATCAGTTACCAGCACACGTATTTGTTGATCTTCAGGTCATGTTTACACAACTAGTATTTTACTTTGGTGTCCAATGCTGCTTCCTCTTCCCACAACCACCTTCATAAAGCCAGTTTTCAACTATGAAAGACCTGTACGATTAAGACATTCTTTTCTCACACATTCCTATTGCATCCATGCATCCTCATGCATCCATAACATGCACACAGTGCATGTAACAGGTGGAGGTCACCAGCAATCAGATTAACTGGAAAAAGTCTCCTACACTGGAACTTTTTTCTGTACCAATGTAAATTTGTACAGAATTACTGAACAAAACATCTACAGAAACCCACCTGGGAAGAGAAAGCTGATTTCAAACCAGAAAAATTACAACTTCATCACCTTCCTCTAGTTCGTGCTATTAGCACAAAGCCTCCCAGCAGACACACTTGTCAGCAGTGCCTCTTGAAGACTTTGCTTTCTACCCATGTTATCAAACAGATAAACACACTCACACCCAATTCCTGTACCTTCAGGACGTGATGCCCCAGAAGCTGCCTCTTGGTGGGACTGCAGAATGGTGGACTCCATATGTTCCTTAGTGGGTCCTGCTGGGAGTGGTGTAAACTCCAGTTCCTCTTCAATGGATTCCAGTGTTTTTAAGGGTATAGTTGACTTGTCTCCACAGGAAAAACTTTCTCGGTTCTCTTCTCCTTCCTGCAAACCCTGTACTGTGACATGCTCTGGGTTCAGCACAAAGTTCTCTTCACTTTTACAACTATGGCTTTCTACTTGTCCTTGTGGTTCCTCACACTCCTCTCCAGACCTCTGGGTTCTGGATTGACCTGAGCCTTCTGCTTGTGCATCAGGGACCATCAAAGTGTCACTGCTATGTAATTGTGCTGCCATTTGATCAGCCTCTGCTGACAGAGCAGCTTGGAGTAGTGGAACTTCTTCAGCTTCCTTATGCCAACAGGTAGAGACCTTTTGCTCTCCACCACCTGACAAGAGCCCATCTGTAGGAGTTTCATCAGAACAGGGACTTCGACTAGTCTGACTGCCATTTGCAGTCAATATTTGTTCAGCCTCTTTGACTTCCTCTGGGCTGTCCCATCTTCCCAGCTCAAATTCATCTACTTCTCTTTGGTTCTGTTCTGGAGGGTTTAATGGAGAACTAAGGTTTGCTTCCTGATCACTGAAGCAAGCACCAACAACTTCTGCATCTGCTGTGTTCCCTGAAGGAGAGCCTCCCTCCACACCTACATCTGAACCCTCAGGTGTTACAAGCAATGTAGTGGCTTGGGCTGGTGCAACACTTTCATTTCCACTCTGGCAAAAAATATCAGAACCTTTCTTCAGTGTGCAGTGTGGGCCCAAAGACCCCGAGACAGAGGCTGAAGAGGCACAGATCTGTGCCACCTCATCTTGACCCTCAGTCAGTGGTTCTCCATGTGCTCCTACCATCATCTCCTCCACAGCAGCAGTAGCATCTACAATTGTTTCTGGGCTCTGCTCAGATATTTCAACACCAGCACTTGCACTAGGACCATCACTTTCTTTTTCCATGTTTCCAGGAGCACCAGGCATTTGTGCTTTGCAGCTGACACTGTCTCCAGCACACTCATTGCTGTAGTTGCACAGTGCATATCTCAAATCAACCGAGTGTTCACTGCAGATTTCCTGCTCTGCAGATGAATCTTCTGCACTGCAGACAGGAGACTCAGAACCAGGAAAGCTATTCCCCATGTTTCTAGGGCCACCTGGTATCAGCTGACCTTCTGGATAGAGCTCTCCATGTGGCACCAGTGTGCTGCTTTCCAATGGAATTACATTTTTGAGAACTTCTGCAGAAGAGGTTCTCAGGGTATCTGTTTGACAGTGCTCCTTTTGCATAAGTGCTGACTGAATTATGTTCTTGCAGTAGGTACTGTCTTGAATGACAATGAATCTGTGTTTGCCCTTAGATGCATTCACTCTTGTTCTTGGCTGAGTTAGAGAATTTAAAGCTAGCGACTGCGTTAAAGAGCCTGTTTGTGGCCCAAACCTGGGCAGTGAAACTTCTGTCAGCTCAACGTATTCCCCTTCAAGGTCACTTTTCAAGTTTTCTTGAGGCACAGGACTTGTACAGACACCATTGACAAGAGCTTCACTTAACTGGGGAGCTGTGCTGCTGATGACCACGTTGTCTTGAATTGGACTTTCTTCCTGCAGATACTGAGATGCTAGGTCTGGTGAACTGCACACAGCATGGTCCATGGGGAGGCACAAAACTGAACGTTCCTCTGTAATTTCTGGTGAGATGATACTGTTTTCAATTATTTTTGGTTTATTTATAAATTCAGGATTAACCACTTTATCCCAGGGAACACGAAATATTTTATCATCAGTGGCTAGTAAACAATTTTCCAGTGCTATACCCATCCGCTCTCCATTGAAAGTACTCAACCATTCCAGAGTAAAAATAGAGGTATAGGAAACTTCTGGAATCACGACTTCCTCTACATTATGCTTGTCTTTTGCCAAACATTTCAATACAATACGTGGAGACTTCTTCAGATAGGGAACCACCTGCAGGTAGAAGTCACCAGGCTTCAAGATTCGCCAGTCAATGGAAGCCAGCTGGACTACAATCTTCTCATGGATACAGAGGGGCCAGCCCTCGTGGCGAAACAGCAAGCCACAGTACTGAACCTATGGAGAGAAGAGATAGTTTCAGTATCAGGAACAGCTCAAGCTTTTGGACAAGAGAGATCAATGCTTCTCTTTCCCAGCTGTAGCAATACAGTAGTTGAATTTAGGGTCTTTGGTCATTAGTGTAGGGGAGTTCTCCACTCTGAGGTCTTCTCTTTAAAAAGCAGAAACAAAAAAACCTACCAAGGCAAGTCAGCATCATCTCAGAATCTGAAGAACCAATGAGCTGCCAGAAGTGTCAGTCCTGCTTTAAAAATGAGTCAGCACAGACAGGCAGAGGTCTAAGCCCCAGAACCCCAGCATAATCAGCAGATCTCACCTCCAAGAGCAGAAGGCAAGAGACTCTGTCTCTGTCTCATTTGTGTTTCATTTGGACCAACTGGACTAACCAAGAAAGAGAAAATCTACACCATACAGCATCCCTAACCAAGTGCCAGGCAAAGAGCAGTCTGCTTGCACTGCATGGACTAAACCCATTGTCCACAACTAAAGACCACCTACAGCCTTAGCAGAGGTAGCAAATAACACCCATCAATTCCAGAACATCCACAGTGAGCTCTAGGTTGCACCAGGTACTCTCGATACAGACCTGCCAGATGAAACCTATAGACTGCAGAAACCCCACTGCACAGGATGCCATAAGGCAGCCTGGCACCACAAAATGCCTTTCCCCTGGTGAAGCAGTGGTGGGTCTTCACCTCTCTTCCAGCAGACTAACGAAAAGCTTTGCTGATTAAGGAAAGCAGAATGGAAATGCCAAGGTCTGTCTGAGGACTTGTTTTTATTCCCTCTTGTGCTCTGCTGGAGTGTGCAGCATGTTCCACCTAATTCTGGTGAAGCCAAATTAAAGAGCATGGAGCCAGGTAAAACACATTACTCATCTTGCGCTATCAAGAGCCTACATGAGATGCATAGAGACAAGTTACACAGGATACAGCAGCAAGGGACAGCTGCAACCTACCAGCAAACAGAAGGAGATACTGCAGAGCAAGACAAAGCAGGAAAAAGGGGCAGCAAGTGAGGGAAGCACAGCAAAACCACAGAGAAAGCAGACAGCAAGCCCCAACAGCAAGGTGGGAGAAGCTGCACTTCACGTACAAGGGATTTCCTCCTTCCAAAAATGTAGCAGCACACAGGACAAGTCTCACACAAATCCCAGTCAAGCAGAATTAAGTTTCGTGGCTGAACTGACTTGACTCAACTATTTACAGCTTTATGATAATTTCAAAAAAATAGAATCACGGCTTTGAACTTGATTCTGACTTGGTAAAGTAAGATTTCAATTAAGGCATGACATAATCATGAAACTCATGGTTTAATTTCATCTTTCTCTGCCATGACAAGGGCTTAAACAGGATTCACCTGTACCAAATGCAATTCTTAAATCATCTCTAAGTCATCTGAAAGCCCAAAGTCATTGGCAGCATCACACTTCAGACATTTTATCTTGTTTCTCTTATATGGCTAAATGGAAGCCTTAACAGACAGAACAACCTATAAAAATACAATTGAAGAATAGACAGATGTGGAAAAAAACCCCAAACCTTTAAATCAAATATTTTGCTGTATAGCAGAGAAACCACAGAACTGGAAGGAACCTCTTGGGTCCTCACATTACCTGTTGTTTCAAACATGTAATGGCATCAAGTAATCTCTTTCCTCTGTTCATTAAGATTTACTTTCCTCAGCCCATCCAGGTTTTTAATCCTCACTGCACCTGCTGCAAAGTACCTCAGAGGCTTAGAAGCCCAAATCATCTTTCAGATTCAATAAGTGCTCCTCCTCAACCCTGGAGCCTATTCTCTGGATGTGTTCCCACTGCTTAAAATCATTAAGACATGTCACAACACCTTAGTCCATCTCCCTTGATTATCTCTTCAGCCTGCCTGAAGTGCCTCCCTAGTGATACCTTTTCCTTTGTTCCACTTTTACATCATGCAAAGTATTGCCAAGCACTATGTATAACAGCACCAACACTTCCCAGCTGTGCTAGAAGCATCTCCTAAAGCTGATATCCCACATGTCCTCTAGTCATGCCCCTATAGTAACTCCATCACCTGTTCTTTCCAAACTGATGAATGCCAGTTCCCATCAGAAATCCTCCCTGTTGCTTTGTGAAGACAGGCACAGGCTGACCCTTCAAGTCTACTGTTATAAAAACTAAAGTACAAAGCTTTAGGGCTCCTCTTGTTTAAGACAGTTATCTCCCTCCTCCTGTAGGTCATTGCTCATGTATCCCAAACAGGTTTAATTTCAAATACCTGTTGTACCTCTTACCTTTTATACCAAGTTTATGGGTGAGGAGTAATGTGTGTCTCATGACTCCTGCCTCCAACTCAGTTTGCAGTGCAGCACAAACACCCTCCCTTTCATCAGTTTGTTACCCATCTTGCAATACTTGCATAAACCTCCATCCCTTTGGCACAATAATTCATTTTCCATATGACTCTGTAATAAATCCTTTATGGAAGAGATGAGACAATGAAACTTTTCTCTCTAGAGAGAGCTGATTTATGGAAAAGGCCAGTCTTGCATTACCTCACACATGAAAAACATTACCCAGTTTTTAATGGGTCAGTTAATTCAGTCCTTGCTCAGTGCACACTACCTGCTCAGTTTGTTCTCTGTATTTTGTTACTAGTCCTGATTTAACAGATTCAATAAAAGTCCCTGTTACCAGACATTCAGCATTACATGGTAACGCCTTCCATGTTCCAGGATTCCAGGCACTCCTTTTTCTCTGATACAGTCAAATCCATATCCATTTCAGTCATGGCAGTTTTATTTCTGTTTGCTCAGTGCAAGTGCCTTACTGTTGTGCCTTCATATTGTACCACTACTAAACTGAGTCTTATTTCAGTTTTTATTCTTTTGAAGGATTATATTAATACAACTTTTATATTCTAACCTTGAACTCAGAACAGACCCACCTCCCTTTCTTTTCTCTTTCTATTAACTTAAGAGTTTAAAAGTGATATAACGTAACTCACAGTTGCTTATACTTCCCCCAAAGGCACAGGGAACTAAGCTATGCAGTCTTACACTCTTAGCTTTCTGACAGATGCCTATACCAGCTAGTTTCTTACACAGCACAGTTAAATTCAGCCTTCAACCAAGACAGCCTCTTGCAGCACAGAGTTAAATTATTATAAGTAGCTTTTATGACTGAAAAGTGAAATACACTGACAAGCAGAAGAAAACTCAGCAATAAGATCACGAAACCCAAACTGCAAAACACACTGAAGTTCCTGAAAACCCCACAAAGCCACAGTTTAAACTGCAGCAAGAGGCAGAGTAACATCCAGGCAAAAGTTCAAGTCCTTCAACAGCCTGAACATTTGAGAGCTTTAGAATGTTGAAAATGTAGCACCCTCATGCTGCTCCTGCTCCATAAAGCACCTTCAAAGGGAAGATTACATGAAGAGGCTTATTTCAGTTGTTTTAACATTTCACTTTGAGGCTCAAGTATTTGCTCTTCTCGTGTCCAGTCACTCCTGAGCCAAACCAGGTTCGTCAGAGGGGTGCCAGGAACACAGTCTACAGCCAGTGGCTGCAGCCATGAAAAAAGCTGCCTCTCAGAAAAGAGCTGGGCACTAGTAACAAAGATGGCACAAATAGGGCAGCTCCTTGAGCTACAGGGCTAGCTAGATTGGAGCAGACCAACAGACCACTCAGCTCAGGATGTCATCTGAAGGCCAGGGCAAAACCTGGTTTCTTACTCTGTGCTAAGCAGACAGAGCCCTTGGCACACCCCTCTCCAGCCCCTGGGGATCACATACAGGCTATTGATTTTAATATGTACAGCTGAAGCCTGTGAACTTGTCTAATACTTCATGAAGCCACTTACGCTCCTGTCACTGCAGAGGCTGACAAAAGATCTAGTGCTCTCAAGATTTCCTACAGCAGTCATTCAGACAGGAGCTACTTTTCCCCTTTAGTGTGTTTAGGAAAATCTCACATGTACCAGGTAAACTACAAACTAAGGATGAAACACTCTTTTTGCTTAGACTCTCTAAAAGGCAGACAAAACTCTTAAAAGAACAACTAACAAGAAATAGTCCTTTGATTTTAGACAGTGAAGACAGAAGAAGGTGCACATAGTGGAGGTTTGGGGAAGACAAGGGGTCCACAACAAATGAAAGAAAGAACTTTCAGCAATAAAAATTCAAACAAGCAGACTTTTAAATAAAATATGGAACTGCATAGACCCATCACTAAAGATAGTACAAGGTTCCTAAAGCTTCCCTTGCTCTCCTTGTATTGACAGTCTGAAAGTACAAAATCATGAGTTAATGCCAGAAAGGGTCACAAGGAAGGATAAAAGGCTCAAGGCACACAGCTCTTTGAAAGGCCTGTGCCTGCACTCTGCCTTTTGCTGCCCACTCTCCAAGTCATTTCACAACTCAGCAAAACCCCCTACACCTAATGCTGAGTCCTTACTGGAGGTGGATGCCCCAACACCCCCACCAGCCTCAAATCTTGTGGCTACTGGGCAGGTCCTGAGGTGTCCCCTATTCCTGGGCCTGAGACAGGAAGGTAGCTCCTGTCCCACCTGCAGCACATGCAGTTGTGCTGCATGTGTAGGACAGGCCCACCATATTAGTTTCCCTCTCCAAAACACCATCACCTCAGCCACCACCAGACCCTTTTTTCTATACCCCATGGGCCCAATCTCCAGTCCAGAGCATGAGGAGTGGCCACCAGCACACTGAATTCCTCCAGGGAGCCCTCACACCTCTCCCACCTCAGGGACCCCACAGCTCACGACCCTCACACCTCTCCCACCTCAGGGACCCCACAGATCACCACCTTCACACCTCTCCCACCTCAGGGACCCCACAGCTCACCACCTTCACACCTCTCCCACCTCAGGG
>NDXB01008018.1:0-14882 GCA_002631895.1 Agapornis roseicollis
CTGATCATCTTCATGGCCTCCTCTGGACTTGTTCCAACAGCTCCATGTCCTTTTGATGTTGAGACACCAGAACTGCACACAATGCTCTGGGTGAGGTCTCACAAGAGCAGAGCAGAGATTTAACAGTGGCTATTCCTATTGCTGCCTGGTAATTTAGCACAGTCCACTGTGTAACTACAAAAAAGCTTGGGAGGGAGTCTTGGGGAGCAAAGGGTGGAAAGAAAAGAGGGATCTGTCCTGCATACACCAGGCACAGGGATTTACTGAAGCCTTTGGGCTCTTGAGGGCAAATAGATGCCTTTTAGCATCTTGAATACATTTCTCCACACCTCACCGAATCATGCACTGACATGAAATCTTACAGGTTTAGTGCAAAGCAGACATATATTATGGCTTAGCAGCTATGTGAGAAACCCTGGTGACAGTGACACAAGTGTCCAGAATGGTCTTTCAAAGCAGACCCCCATCCAAGTGCTCCAAAACCCACCTGAAGTTGCTAAAGGGGTCAAGCGCTGGATGCATGTGAGCTGCATGAGCATCATTCCAGCTCCAGCAGTGAGTCTGATGCCTCTCACCCTGTTTCAAGGTGGGAAACAGAGGGTGTCTGAGACCCTGTGTTCTCAGACACAGCGCAGTGCATTTCCATCAGGAATGACCTTGAGATACTGGAAACAGCTCAGGTGTGTATTTCTAGCATGGAAATTCAGCTCTAAGGTTTGCTACTAGAGAGGTATAAGAGTGTGGGAGCAGAGAAGCAGGGAAGAGGAGTAAGTCCTAGTAAGGAAAGAACAGCCATCGAATGATAACCATTTGGGCACCTGAGACCTGAACTTGTGCCCCAGCTTTAGCACCTTCCCCTCTTCTTTCATCAGCAAAAATCAGGGAAGGGCTAAAGTAATCTTCAGGGTTGTTGAACAGAGAAATGGGAGTTGTGGGGACAGAGCTGTAGTTCCCTTAGATTCCCTCAAAAGCTCATTTTGACTTTTCCACTCAGGTTTCTGTAAAGGACAGTGAGCGCTTTTTCTCCATCAGGGACTGTAGTGATGGAACAAGGGGTGATGGGTTCAAACTGAAACAGGGGAAGTTCAGGTTGGAGATAAGGAACAAGTTCTTTACTGTGAGGGTGCTGAGGAGCTGGCACAGGGTGCCCAGAGAAGTGGTGAATGCTCCATCCCTGGTAGTGTTCAAGGCCGGGTTAGACAGAGCCTTGGGTGCCATGGTTTAGTGTGAAGTGTCCCTGCCCATGGCAGGGGGATTGGAACTGGATGATCTTAAGGTCCTTTCCAACCCAAATCATTCAGTGATTCTATGCTTCACCCAGCGAGTCTTTCTTGCCCCACGCTCACTCTGTTGGTTATTACTGTTATTTATGTATAAAGGGAGGTTTTGGGACAGGGTGGGAATGCACCTCACCACCAAAGATCTTCCAGACAGCAGTAGTAGGATGGTTTGTGTCCAGGGACTGATGTGATTTGAAAGTCTGGAGTGTTCAAGACCAGGTTGGATGGTGTCTTGGGTGACATGGTCTAATGTGAGGCATCCCTGCCCATCCAACCCAGGAGTTTGGAACTGAATGATCTTAAGGCCCTTTCCAACCCAAACCATTCTATGATTCTATTCCATGATTCTATGACTTTGCACAATGGGGTGAGCTGTCTGCCACCAAGACAACAGCCAGAAGAGTTGAAGCATGGGAGAAGTAAGAGGAGCAGAAGTGTAGGGAAGGGATGAATGTCTTGCCCTGTCTGCAATTAGTGCACAAAGGAAAATGCCTTCATTTATTTGAATTCAGAGAAGGCCATGGACAACCAGGCTGATGTCCTCAGGCACTACAGGGTTATATCTGGTGGATCAATGGGAGCCATAGACCAGCACAGAGGGGGTCTCTAAGATGTGACTAAGGAAAAGCTTGTCTTCACCTGCAGTGCCTATCTATAAACCTGAATCTCTGCACAGGATAAATTACGGATCCCCTGGAGATTCACAATTCCCCCTGGAGTGAAACAAGCAGCAGCCCGTGATTCCCTCTGGGATGGGTATCAAATACTCTGAAGTCTGGCAGATGAAAGATAGGAAGATACTTCTAAGAAAAGCCTTGATACGAAGCTGTTAAAGCCTTCAAGCCTGTTGTAAACTGAAAGAGTCTCTTGAAGCAGCCAGAAGGTTTTTGGTGGTGATTCACGGGTAGTGGTACTGCGAGAACAGTTGTTTGGAGGCTTATTTCAAGTGGGTGGGATAAAACCAGTGATGGAGACAAGGCACGAGGAGTGCTGCGGATAGCAGTAACAGAGGCAAATCGTCCATTGGAGACAAGTCTTCTACTAAGTGGCACTACAACAACCCAAAAACAGGCTGTTTAATGAGTTTGGGAAGAGAACCCTGTCAGATCCCCCTGCCTTTCACTCTGCCTCCGCTTCTCCTTGATTATTCCTCACCCCCAGAATGCTCAGGAATTCCTCTGAATACCTGCACCTCAGGCAGAGAATTTCAGAGCTTCTCATGTAAAAATGAAGTGACAGGAGAGGTGTGAAACTGAGCAACACATGTTATTTTGCTGGCTGAGACTTGAAGTGTCTTGGATTTGGCAGCGGTCCTGATTAATATTCACCCTGTATTAATAAGAAATTACATTAGGCGGCTTAAAATTAAAAATACATATTTATTTTAACCAGCCTGGGCATTCTGAATGAACTGAGAAGGAAAGAAGATGGAATATTGCAAATGAGACAATAAAGCAAAGCGAGCAGTAGGAATTGTATGGATTAGAGTCCTGCGATGAAACGATGCTTGGATGCAAGGGAAGGGTGATGGCATGGAATCCAGTTATCACAGACAGAATGTATTGGGAAGGGGTGCTGGGAAAGGAGTTAAAGAAAAAAGGGAAAAAATGAACTGAGAAAATCCATTATTATTGATTTAAGGAGGTAATCAAATAGAAATTGTCTCCAATGAGAGGATGCTGTGGTAATGGTGACACAAGCATTGTGATGCCCAGGGCCTTTCACAGCTCTTTTCACTGCAGGATTACATTTATTGGAGAGCCTTGGTCCAAGCCTGGTACCTCCTGCCCTGGCTGGATTCCCAGCTCCTGCCAGGTGTGATGAAGCTCGGGGTGTGAAAGAGGGTTAGATCTGACCTGAAAGCTCTTCCCTTGGACAATGCTCGGCAAATGAAAAGAGCAGGACTGAAGGTGGTTGCTGCAGCTGGAAGCAAGCTAATGGGAGAAGAAACCCAGCAGCTTTCAGACAAGGACCAATGGGCTTTGCCAACAGCTGCCATTTCCAGAACAAGCAGAATTCCCAACAAAGCCAGAAGCGAAATTAAGAGCACATCCTTCTGCACGGATCACATATACCCAGCCTTTACTCAGCACGAGAAGACAAAGCTTGTAGCTTGCTGTAGACTAGAGGTGCCCAGCATGCTGCAAAATCCGGCTCCAGACATGGGAACTGTATCTGAATACAAAGCAAACCAGCTTTTCTCTTCAATATACTACAAGGAAGAAAACACCAGGGTGCTCTTGCAAGAATGCAGGCATCTACACAGAGTTTGACATATTCCCTTGCAGCACAAGGAGCTCTCAAGTATATGGATTTCAGTGCTCTGAAGCAGGTCCTAGTCACTGAGGGGTGCAGATCCCTATAATGGATGTGGGAATAAGGCATGGGAGGAAACTGGCACCAGTAACCCTGGCTCAACTGGACTTATAGAGAAGAGAAGGGTCTCTGCAGTTTGTTGCCCAGGAAGGTGACTGCAAACTCAACTCTGCACACTTATCAGTGCTGTTTAGTCACTGTCAGGGAATGGTTTGTGTTGGAAGAAACCTTGAAACTCTCCCAGTTCCAACCCCCTACCACAGGAAGGGACCCCTTCCACTGGAGCAGGGTGCTCCAAGCCCCTGTGTCCAACCTGGCCTTGAGCACTGCCAGGGATGGGGCAGCCACAGCTTCTCTGGGCACCCTGGGCCAGCGCCTCAGCATCCTCATAGGGAACAGCTTCTGCCTCAGTCTCCCCTGTTCTGGCAGGTTCAAGCCATTGCCCTTGTCCTGTCCCTACAGACCCTTGTCCCAAGCCCCCTCCATGTTCCCTGCAGCCCCTTTAGGCACTGGAGCTGTTCTCAGGTCTCCCCTTCAGGAGCCTTCTCTTGCCCAGGCTGAACCAGCCCAGCTCTCTCAGCCTGGCTCCAGAGCAGAGCTGCTCCAGCCCTCGCGGCATCTCCATGCCATGAGGATCTTCTCCTCACTCAACACCCCCAAGTCCTTCTCCTCAGGGCTGCTCCATCCAATCTCTGCTCAACCCGTGTTTGTGCTTGGGATGCCCTGACCTATGTACAAGACCTTGCAACTATCCCTGTGGAACTTCATTGACTTCAGAGGGGCCCACCTCTCAAGCCTGTCCAGGCGCCTCTGGATTCCATCCCTTCCCTCCAGTGTGCAATTCCTCCTCATGCTTAAAATACAAGGTTTACATTCACTTGAACAAGCCAGCATAGTTATATTTCGGTCACAACCAAATCAAATCTCTCTGGGATTAGTTTTTCAAAGAGAAAAATAATTACCATGCAAAGTCTTGGGCTGTCACTGGAGGAGACTTAGTGACCTCTGAGTAAGGCATGAGCTGAATTAAAGGAGTGTATGGAACTTCCATACAGATTTGTATTTCATCTACCTGAGAAGCAGATATTTCCACCTTTCTCAAGTCCCACTGCAGCTGCTGGATCCTAAGGCATATTTTCCACTGTACCAGACTTTCCTTCTTAATGGTGGATCAGGAAAATAAAAGCCTCAGGGCATGGCTTCTGGTTCTGTATTGCTCACAAACTGGACAACCTGTCACATGTCAGTATTGTCAAAGTTCAAACTGGAATCATAGTCATAGAACCACAGAATGGATAGGGTTGGAAAGGACCTTAAGATCATCCTGTTCCAATGACACCTCATGCTAGACCATGGCACCCAAGGCTCTGTCCAACCTGGCCTTGAACACTGCCAGGGATGGAGCATTCACAGCTTCCCTGGCCAACCCATTCCAGTGCCTCATCACCCTCACAGGAAAGAACTTCTTCCTTATCTCCAATCTAAACTTCCCCTGTTTCAGTTTGAAACTCAGCTCATCAGTATTATGAGCATCTTGGATCTGTTTCTATGAGGGCGACAGAGCAGCAAACAGATGTCAGTGCCTTCTTTGGAAGATTCCTGATTATTTCAAGGAACATTCTATTTCCCAAATATAGAATAAGCAATCAAAGGGTAGTTTCTTCACTCCTGAGAGCCAAAGTTGGGGCTGTTCAGCCTGGGGAAGAGAAGCTGCTTGGAGATCTCAGAGCAGTTTCCAGTGTCTGAAAGGGGCTGCAAGGATGCTGGAGAGGAACTCTTCATCAGGGACTGCAGGGATAGGACAAGGGGTGATGGGTTCAGACTGAAACAGGGGAAGTTCAGGTTGGAGATAAGGAACAAGTTCTTACTGTGAGGGTGATGAGGCGCTGGAATGGGTTGTTCCAGGAAGCTGTGAATGCTCCATCCCTGGAGGTGTTGAAGGCCGGGTTGGACAGAGCCTTGGGTGGCATGGTCACTAGACCATGAGGTGTCCCTGCCCGTGGCAGGGGGTTGGAACTGGATGATGTTAAGGTCCTTTCCAACCCTTGCCATTCTATGGTTTTACAATGAAGGGGTGTGTAACAGACAGGTTCTCTGCAGACCTGTTAACTGCAGGTCTGAGATCAGAGATCTGCTGGATCACTGAGTATCAGCACTGCTGAACACAAACCCTTTCTTTCAGAGCTTCCTGCAAACCCCAGTTTAGCTGTCTCCTGCAGAAATATATATATAAATATATATATATAACTACTATATAAATGCAAAGTGGTATTATTAAAGGGAGAAAAGAATTGCCATATTGATCTAAATAATATGCTGGTAACTGCCAAAGAGCAAGCACACTTTCTGTGAATACATCCTTCTAATTCTAGAGGAAGAAGAACAAGGCTGGAGGCTGGAAGACATTTAAGCAGCAAGTATGAAAATGGGTTTATTTGTTCTTGTCCTTTGTTCCTTTAAAAACTCTGTGCCTTGCTGCATGTCTCTTTCACAAAGCTGCAAAGCACTTTCCCCCTACAGCAAGCTCTAAGAGCAATTTCCCATGGCCAGCAGAGCTGAAGGAGGGAGTGAAAGGGAAACAGATTGACTTTTTAGTACAAGGAAATACAACAAGGCATGGAGATGGAGGCATCATGAACCAGGAATTCTCCTAGGGCCTGGCTGTCCTTCCTTTTAACTGGCTTGTGCTGACATATATTCATTTGGATATTTGCTTACAGATGTTAGGCAGACAAAAGTGCCATCAATCGTTGTGTTTCATGAGCAGCAGAAGGTACGTAGAAACTTCATGAACAACAGTAGTGGCTGAATCAGAGCTCAAGACAATTTATGGGTGTTCTCTATGGTTAAATTGCCACATGTTTTGTGCCATGTAGAAGCACTATAAAGAAGCAAGACGCTATAGAGCTGGCCAGCTTATCTCAACAGATGGTCTAACACAAGTGGTCACTATTGTACTTCAGCTAACAATCCCTTACTCTTCGCAGGCTATTCTGGGCTCCTCAACTCCTCTTCTCCACGTCTCCGCATCTTTGTGTTATTTCAGTCAGGGATATCCCATCCCAACAGGTGAAGAGCAAGTTGAGATTGAGAGCAGCCCTGCAGAGAAGGACTTGGGGGTGGTGGTCGATGAGAACATGAACATGAGCCGGCTGCATGGTGCGCTTGCAGTCCAGAAAGCAACCGTATCCTGGGCTGCATCCAAAGGAGCGTGCCCAGCAGGTCCAAGGAGGTGATCCTGCCCCTCTGCTCTGCTCTCATGAAACCTCACCTGGAGCATTGCGTGCAGTTCTGGTGTCCTCAGCATAAAAAGGACATGGAGCTGTTGGAACAAGTGCAGAGGAGGCCACGAGGATGAGCAGGGACTGGAGCATCTCCCATATGAAGACAGGCTGAGAAAGTTGGGGCTGTTCAGCCTGGGGAAGAGAAGGCTGCGTGGAGACCTCAGAGCAGCTTCCAGTATCTGAAGGGGACCTATAGGGATGCTGGGGAGGGACTCTTCATTAGGGACTGTAGTGGCAGGACAAGGGGGAACGGGTTCAAACTGGAACAGGAGAGGTTTAGATTGGATCTAAGGAAGAAATTCTTTCCTGTGAGGGTGCTGAGGCACGGGAATGGGTTGCCCAAGGAAGCTGTGAGTGTTCAAGGCCAAGTTGGACGAAGCCTTGTGTGCCATGGTTTAGTGTGAGGTGTCCGTGCTTATAGCAGGGAGGTTGGAACTGGATGCTCTTAGGGTCCTTTACAACCCGAACTATTCTATGATTCTATGATTCTGTAAATGTCATGCAATGTTTTCATCTTGTGGAATTTGCAGGGATGCGCAGTGTAGTCTCTATGTATGAGGAAAAAAAGGTTATTCCATGGGAGAATACTGTGATGTGATAACATGAGTGGTCCAAGCTGATGATGCTCATGTTTCAGCTCTGAAGGATATGCAGGATAGTGATACCATCATTGAAAAACAATAAGTGAGGAGGATTGTGGTTGAGAGAGATTAAAATCTTTGCTATGGTCACATTAGACTTATTTGAGATTAGCCACAAGGAGATGTCAGACAAAGCCAGCATGTAATACTACTTTGGACAGAAGCTTTAACATCCATGTCATTTAACTTAAGCCTGCAGATGGCCTCCCTCTCAAGCACTGAGGATCCATACAGTTGATGGAGAGACACAAGTGTTTCTCAGTGCTTTTCATCGCCTTCTCAGATTGATCTCTGAAGTACCAAAATACCTGTTTATTCCCATCGACTACAAAAAGCATTTTCGTTAATAGCTCAGACGCAGAAGTGCCTCTTCTATCCGTATAAAATCGGATGAGATGAATCCAACCTTAGGGGACCATCTGATGAAAGAGAAGTTCTTGTAGTAGCTACACAGTGATAGCAATTGAAATTGCTTCTATGATTCTATGAAGTGGCAGTAGCAGGGCCACAAGCTGGTGGGAATACCAACCAGCTGGAGGAAAAGGAAGATCCTCCACAAGAGCCATGGGTAGAGGACAACAGACATGGTAGAAGACAACAGACATGGACATGGTAGAAGGCAACAGCCATGGAAATGAAAAGACAACAACAAAGGTCATTGGAGACATCTGAAAAAGTCATTCCAGTGCTGGAGTAGGCACTGAACTAGAGCTGTGGATGGGATTGACAGAGAGGGGCTGAACACCTTGAAAACAAATGATCATGGAGGCCGGAGATGAGTGGGAACAAAGGAAGCACCTTTCCTGTTTAGAAAAACATATAAAATAAAGCCTCCCAATGTGTTATCATAAATCATAGAATCACAGAATGGTTTGGGGTGGAAAGGACCTTAAGATCATCCAGTTCCAACCCCCCGCCATGGGCAGAGAACCCCTACCCATGTATATGTATAAATACATATCTGACGTGAGTGAATAAATGTGTGGTCAGGTACAGGTCTCATCTTTCCATTAGGCAGCTCACCTTTTGAAAATCACTGGTGACACAGAAGTGTGCCAGACTATGGAATAATGGTTGGACATGATCGAAGGACAAGGTAGAAAATTCCCCACAAACATAAGCTGCATTTTTCACACGTAACCAGCATCCCTTTGTGCGAATGGCCCCTCACGTGGATGTCGTTGTTTATATTTTAAGTAGCTTTGGGAACAGCTTTTAATAATGTTCTTGTCATTGATCAGGTATAAATAGATTTTAATCCACCGATTGGCTGTGGCACCAGTTCACTTTTTATTATCAATGTAACATTAAAAACTCTGCCTCAGTTTCCAATTGCTAAACACATATTAACAGGCTTCTTTAGATTATAAATGCTTTGCATACTTCAGTACTGACAACACTACAATCCTGATCTTGTCTGGGGTTGTAGAAGCATCATGTGCCACCACATGTGTCATCAGGCGCTGGCATAGGGTGCCCAGAGAAGTGGTGAACGCTCCATCCCTGGTAGTGTTCAAGGCCAGGTTGGACAGAGCCTTGGGTGCCATGGTTTAGTGTGAGGGGTCCCCGCTTATGTTAGGGGATTGGAACTGAATAATCTTAAGGTCCTTTCCAACCCTAACTATTCTATGATTCTAAGATTCTGTGTTCTAAATAACAACCGTAACCAATTTCCTGCATTCTTACTAAGAAGTTTTTCTCCTTCTGCCTGTCTCCATATACATATGTATGAACGCTAATCCTGCCAAAAGAAAAGGGGGGGGGGGGAGAAAAAGAAGTCAGAGAGAGGGGTAATAAAAATTCAGTACATCAGACTGACTTTTCTTGATTTACAATAGGTAATTATGATTCTGCATGCATGGCTGGGCTCCTGTTGTGAGAAAGCAAAGCAGGTGGAGCACCGCTCCTCCGATCTCCTTCCTCCCAACAAGTGCCTCCACCTGCAAACTCCCCATGCACCTGCATGAGAGGCGATGTCAAGCGCAGGCAAAAGGATGGGTGAGAAAGACAGATGGAGATAACGGAACAGAGGCAGCTGGTAGATTTAGATTAGACATTAGGATGAAATTATGTATTGTGAGGCATCCAGAGAAGCTGTGGTTGCCCCATTGTGAATGGAAGCATCCAAGGGCAGGTTCAACGAGGCTTGGAGCAGGCTGCTCTAGTGGAAGGTGTCGCTGCCCGTGGCAGGGATTGGAACTGGATGGGCTTTAAGGTCCCTTCCAATTTAAGCCATTCTATGATTTAACCTCATGGATGACATCTTCACATAAAGATCAGTAGAATCCTTCCTGCCAGGAACCAGCGACATGATTAAACATCATAAAAGCAGCGTGGAATGATAATTGGAATTATTTGGGTAATGGATTAAAACTGTTACAAGTATCATGATCTAAATCTAAACAGTGTTGGAGGGGGAAGAGGCGAGTAAACTGATAGAACTTGGAATTGATTTTCAAAGAATACTGAAACTTATTAGTGGTAGAATTTACAAGCGCCGTACATCACGCTCACTGCTGCCTTATTTGTAACAGATACATCCAATTCCGGAATGAATTGGTCTGTGCTAAAACTAACTCTTGCTGATGGTGGCAAGTTGTTAATTAAATGACACTTTTGTGCTGTTCATTTTGAAAGTCTAGGGAAAGATAACCTGAAGTTCTCAGCTTCTGGAATGAGTGGGGAGAGGTGAGTTAAGTGCAGGGTTTTAAAGACTCCAGGGGAAGAAACTCCAGTATCTGAAGGGGGCCTATAGGGATGCTGAGGAGGGGCTCTTCATTAGGGACTGCAGTGACAGGACAAGGGGTAACGGGTTCAAACTGAAACAGGGGAGGTTTAGGTTGGATATAAGGAAGAAATTCTTTGCTGTGAGGGTGCTGAGGCACTGGAATGGGTTGGCCAGGGAGGTTGTGAGTGCTCCATCAGTGCCTGGCAGGGTTCAAGGCCAGGTTGGATGAAGCCCTGTGTGGCATGGTCTAGTGNGGTGCTGAGGCACTGGAATGGGTTAGCCAGGGAGGTTGTGAGTGCTCCATCAGTGCCTGGCAGTGTTCAAGGCCAGGTTGGATGAAGCCTTGTGTGGCATGGTCTAGTGTGAGGTGTCCCTGCTTATGGCAAGGGGATTGGAACTGGATGATCTTAAGGTCCTTTCCAACCCTAACTGTTCTATGATTCTATACACAAGGAAAATCCCTTGTCACCGAGACAGGATTTTACCACACAGCCTCNGGATGAAGCCCTGTGTGGCATGGTCTAGTGTGAGTTGTCCCTGCTTATGGCAGGGGGGTTGGAACTGGATGATCTTAAGGTCCTTTCCAACCCTAACTATTCTATGATTCTATGATTCTATACACAAGGAAAATCCCTTGTCACCGAGACAGGATTTTACCACACAGCCTCACCATGGTTGGATTTTATCATACAAAAACACCAAGCAGGGGTGTCCTGGGTTCAGCAGTTGCAGTCAGTTTTCCTTCTCTTTAGTAGCTGTGTTTTGACTTAACCCGGGAACAAGGCTGATAAGGCCGATGGTTTTGGTTGTTGCTGAGCGATGTTTGCCCTGACCAAGGACTTTGTGAGCCTCATGCTCTGCCGGGGAGGAGGGGGCTGAGAGGAAGGAGGGGCAGAACCCAAACTGACCAAAGAGGTATTCCATACCATAGCACGTCATGCCCAGGGGGTAACTGGGGGGATCCGGAAGGCCTAGCTCTCTCGGGGTGGTTGGAAGAGGTGGTCGGTCAGCACGCAGTTGGTGGGGTGTCGTGAATTATCTGTTGTGGTTGATGGGATGCTGTATTCTTTTCCTTTATCGTTATTATTATTGGTGGTAGCAGCAGTGATTTGTGTTATCCCTTAGTTACTGAACTGTTCTTATCTCAACCTGTGGAAGTTGCATTCTTTTGATTCTCCCCCCATCTCTCTGGAAGCAGGGGAGGGCAAGAAAGCGGGGGTTGAATGAGTGAATGAGCTGTGTGGTTGGTTGGGTTTAAACCATGACAAGGGGTTAGATTCTTACAATGGAAATAAATGCAGGTATAGGGATGCTGTTCACAATTCAGACTTGCATGGGCTCCTCACAGAGAAAGTTCTGTCATCTGAGTAGTTCGCATCAGGAATTGTGGGTGCATATTGATGCTGGAGAGGGACTCTTCATCAGGGACTGTAGCAATAGGACAAGGGGTGATGGTTTCAAACTGACACAGGGGAAGTTTAGACTGGATATAAGGAGGAAGTTCTTTACTGTGAGGGTACTGAGGCACCGGAATGGTTTGCTCAGGGAAGTTTTGAATGCTCCATCCCTGGCAGTGTTCAAGGCCAGGTTGGACAGAGCCTTGGGTGCCATGGTTTAGTGTGAGGTGTCCCTGCCCATGGCAGGGGGCTGGAACTGGATGATATTAAGGTCCTTTCCAACCCAAACCATTCTATGATTCAGAGGATCCTGAATGCCCATGGGCCACAAAGGCTTAGTTTTCCAGCAAACTGTGGGATGCAGTATTCTCCCTAAATTCCACTGGGGCTATATATAATAATAGAACATAGAATCACAGAACGGTTTGTGTTTGGTGGGTTAGTTGTTTGGTTTGCTTATGCATTTCTGCTCCTTGGACCTCACAAGGCTGCCAGACATTTCATTTACATGCTGATCTTGACATCCTGCCCCAGCTCTGATCTCTGCAGTGCTCATGGGAAAGAGTGAAATATAACTGGAGTGGTGCAGCTTGTTCCTCACTTAAGCACAATATATTTTTCATGGTGGGGATCTTATCTCTTTGATTTTACTGCCTTTATTTATGTCACACACATTTTGTGGGACATTTTGTTACTTGTTTCTTTGGTTTTGTGCAAATCCTGCAAACTATGGAAACTACGGATAAACGGAAGACAGAATAGCCTAAGAACATCCAGAATGAATTTGTCAAGGACAAGGCATGAATGACTAACATGATTGCCTGCTACCAAGGTACAACTAGCTCCAAGAAAACAGAGTAGAAGTCATTTACCTTCACTTTAACAAGGGTTTCAGTCATCTCCTATAATACTCTTGTGGAAGTAATAGAGAGATGTGGACTAAGAGGTAGGTNTGCCATGGTTTAGTGTGAGGTGTCCCTGCCCATGGCAGGGGGCTGGAACTGGATGATATTAAGGTCCTTTCCAACCCAAACCATTCTATGATTCAGAGGATCCTGAATGCCCATGGGCCACAAAGGCTTAGTTTTCCAGCAAACTGTGGGATGCAGTATTCTCCCTAAATTCCACTGGGGCTATATATAATAATAGAACATAGAATCACAGAACGGTTTGTGTTTGGTGGGTTAGTTGGTTTGGTTTGCTTATGCATTTCTGCTCCTTGGACCTCACAAGGCTGCCATACATTTCATTTACATGCTGATCGTGACATCCTGCCCCAGCTCTGATCTCTGCAGTGCTCATGGGAAAGAGTGAAATATAACTGGAGTGGTGCAGCTTGTTCCTCACTTAAGCACAATATATTTTTCATGGTGGGGATCTTATCTCTTTGATTTTACTGCCTTTATTTATGTCATACACATTTTGTGGGACATTTTGTTACTTGTTTCTTTGGTTTTGTGCAAATCCTGCAAACTATGGAAACTACGGATAAACGGAAGACAGAATAGCCTAAGAACATCCAGAATGAATTTGTCAAGGACAAGGCATGAATGACTAACATGATTGCCTGCTACCAAGGTACAACTAGCTCCAAGAAAACAGAGTAGAAGTCATTTACCTTCACTTTAACAAGGGTTTCAGTCATCTCCTATAATACTCTTGTGGAAGTAATAGAGAGATGTGGACTAAGAGGTAGGTAGAAAATTAATTGGACCATTGGGCTCAAAGGCTGGTAGTCAGCTGTATGAAACCCATGTGCTGGCCAGTTGTGTTCATCTCCTCTAACTCAGTAAATCACACCTGCGTTAGTCCCATGTTAAGCATGGTACTTCCCAGTGCAAGACGCCATACTTGTCCAGTGGAGATCATTGGAATGAGGTCCAGTGGAGGTCAGGGAATGGAGCACATGATAGACACGGAGAGGCTGGGATAACTGGCTTTGTTCAACCTAAGAAAGAGAAGGCAAAGTAAACAGTGCTGTCTTCAACTACCTAACAGAAGATTATAGCACAGGTAGGGCCAGATTATTCTCCAAGGTTCACAACACAAGAATGTGTTGAAACAAGTAAATTTTATTAAGTATTATGAATAAAACCCAGGCATCATATGGTCAATAAACATCAGAATGGATTCACAGCAGTGTTGTGGCATCTGCTTTTGGAGATTACAAAGCTCAGCTGGATGGGTTCAGAATTGAAATCTCAAAGACAGGCTTGAAGTCAAGTGTATGAAATGTTCTCCTAAGGTTTCACTCCAGAATAGTGGTTATCATATCACTGAGATTTTCCATTTCCCAGACTTCTGCATCCCAAAAAATGCAGAATCAAATCCCAGATACTCAAACAAAAACAAAGCTAAAGTCCGTGCACAGGGATCTGAACTGCGTAACCCAAAAGAACCAAGATCATGCAAGGTCCAGAACACATTCAGGAGGGATAAAATATTCTGACTAATGGACAGAGAACATCAAAGATGTTGGTCCCAAATGTTTCCAGCTTTCTCAGAAGGAAAATAGGTAAGAAAGTGTCTGTGGGCTGATCAAATGAAGCTGAAATCCCAGGTATCAGCTACCAGAAGCCTATCCAAGAGGTGAACAATGCCTCTGCACATCTCCAGCTTCAGAATCACCAATGAGCTTGAATCTGGCTCACACCATGTAGCTGAGGGTGTCTACCGAGTCGAGGCTGAGCACATCAAGCAAGTTGTCTTTATTATTAATGAAGAGATATTGGCATATTTAAGGACTGAGTCACCTACCTCTTTTATGGATATGCTTCAGGATCAGATGAATCACGTCCAGAACTCCACTGTCTGTGTTGACTGGCTCTCCATTTACTGACTCAATTCATTCCCCATTTGTTTTCACAAAGATGTTTATTTAATCAGATGGATTCCAACCTAGGAAATGTAAGTAATTACATCCTTATAAATCCCATTTTATGCTCTTACCCTAAGTATCCTAGTTTCTATTTCCATAATTGCCCTATATCAATGAGAATCAAAGCAAGAACTAGACTTACAACAGCTTATCAAAGTATTCCCAACTAAAGCTATAGGTTTCCCACCTGGTGATCGCACATTCACTGAACTACCTCTACTTCCTTTTCCCAATGGCACGAACAACCCACCCCAGAAGGCTTAAGTGTAATTAGGAAAAAGGATAAATCCTCCGGGAGTTTGCTATCCAGTGTCTTTAGAGAATCTGAGCCTAAATGCCCAGCTGTTGTCAGCACAGA
>NDXB01008019.1:0-25755 GCA_002631895.1 Agapornis roseicollis
TATGGCAGGGGGGTTGGAACTGGATGATCTTAAGGTCTTTTCCAACTCTAACTATTCTATGATGATTCTATGATGATTTTTGCCTGCCTTTCAAAAGCAAAAGCTTTGAAGAGCTAATGTTTCCTTAAAAACCAAGACAACCCACCCTCAAAATATCTGTAGGCAGTTCCATATCTCCTTGATATTTCTGTCTAGAAGATGTCCAGTTCTAGAAACCTTATTTCATAGATCTTGTCCTGCATCCTTACTTTTTGTTGTTTTATTGTGAATCCAATTGCTTTTTAAGATAGATAATCTCTAGCAGAAACACTGAGGTTTTCCATTTTAAGTGCTGCCAAATAGCGCTGAATAATTATCTTTCCCATTTTCTGCATAATGTCTCTCACAGACACACTCTAAAAAAATAAAATATTCTGCATGCAACATTATTTTTGTAAAGACACAAAATGGCGATTAACCTAAAATGCACCACAGGAATAGCTTTAATTCACTTAATATTTCCATGGAACAAAGCAATTGTCGAAAACATAGGTGCAAAATGAATGGCTTTGACTAATACAATGGATAGACATGAAAGGCTGGCTAGTCTCAACACCGCTACTTAGTATAGGCCCTAATGAAACTGGCTAAAGGCACATCATTTCTAGCCACCACATTTTACTTGAAGAGTACCATGTGTCTTTTACTAAAAAGAATATTCAATTAAAAGCTTCATTTTTTTTCAGGCTATGTTTCAACTTAGAATGAATCAGCTTCTGAAAAAAGTTTTTCAACTACCTGCAAGTTCCACATCTCAGCCAGCTCTACTGTTAAATTGTACTCCAGCACTTTCAAACTTTAATCTCCTGTCTTAGGAGTATTAAAAGACACACACACACAGAAACCCTAAACCAATTTTATGTCACAGTAGTACTTAAAACGCACCTTCGTTAACTCAACTGTGAGCGTAATAGTTAAGGCAGAGACACAGCATCCCTTTTGCCACATAAAATGGGAAATGTGAACATGGAGATTTGGAGAAAACAGTCAGAAAATACAGTATTTTCACAGACTAATCCTACAGACACATTTGAAGTTCTCTGCTTTGTGTTGTCTCCCTGGTGACAATACTTGAACTGAAGAAAAATGGACTTTTTAGTCATTGGATTAACTGGAGAGACAAAGAGTGAAAAAGTAAATGCCTGGATTATAGTCAGGTAGCTAAAAATATAACTTTACAGTATAAGCCAAATAAAAAGAAGGAAAGCTAGAGTTGGGCTTCACTTAATGAGAGTTTTGAAGCATTTCATTTTGCCTAAGCTTGGAAAAAATCTCTGCAATACAACAAATACACCTTGGGATGCTTAGAGCTACAGTGATTCTATGTGTTATTTCTGCACTGAAGCATTTAAAAAAAAATCTTACAGTGATGCAGACTTTCTTTCTTTAGGGTTAAGTTCAGTAATCTTTTGTTTCTCTGACCAAAAAAGCAATGACAATGTTAATAAAAGTACACCCAACATTCACACATCAGCTTTGTCTGTGACAGAAGAACAGTACAAAGTTTGCAGTCAGTTAGTGAGTACACAGAGGTACTCAGCTTCTCATTTAGAAACCCTTTCTACAGGTCAACTCAAGATGCATTAATCCATTGAATGCATTCTTTGGTGCTAGTACAATTGTTGTGGAATGTAATCCAAAATAGTTATGTGTACAAGAGAGGATGTGTGTATCTGAGCTGGACTGCTAACAGCTATCAGAATGCCACTTACTCAATGAGGTTTGTTTTGTTTGCATTTCAACACATTCACTAGGGAAAGGCAATTTTCAAACTGTTAAGTCAACTTTAAGATTATCTGAACTCAACTGTTCTTATTGTAACTAGCCATATTATTTCATTAATGGCAAGGTATGTTGAGGTCAAGACTCCCATAGATAGCATAATGACAGTTTCTCCATTAATCCTTCCTATTCTTTGAGTACAGTAATAACAAATGGATGCAAATCAGTAACTTTTAATGAAAAAGATAAATTTCTGAAGTGAAATAACTTAGTTTCCTTCTGTTCCAGCCAAAGTGGTGAAATCTGACCCAGTAAATTCTGCTAAGGACTCCAGTATTGCAGTAGATGACCTTAGATCCTATACATATACCATACATCTCATAAAGAGGCATAATCAATCTCTAAACCTCCTGGCCTGGTCCAGTAATCACAAGTTGTCCAGCAATTAATTCACATAGTATGACAGGCAACACTAGACTGCACTGAGAGACTGCTGCATCCCTCAGAAGTTAAATAGCTCTCTTACATTCCTTTAAAGGATAAATAGCTGAAGGTATAGCACTAGCCAACAGTTATGGTGTAACAGTTGAAAAATTTTATTTCTAGAGCTTTTTTCCTCCATTAGTTTCTGTCCCCTGCTTTGCTCTCCCTCCTACTCCATTTTCCCAAATCTCTGCTCCCTCAAAATAATGAAACAAATCTATTTATATACAGATCTACTAAATAGTAATCCTGGTTATATTTAGAAAACAACTACATCAGCAGAGGAGAGGAAAGACTTCTGACTCACTAGAGAAAAGCTGTAACACTATTAATTAAATTGTGTCCACAGTGTCTTGGCTCACACAGCTGTGAAGGATTAAGTAAGCCTCCAGGGCAACATTAATGATAAAGTGCATAATGTTGGGGAAATGCAGGTGATACTTGAAGATTGTGTGAATTATGTGTCCCAGCTGTTGACTGACCTAAGTGAAGGCAGGGAAAATGGAGCATGAGTGAGGGGAATGTGTTTTATATTAACTTACCCCAAATTGCAGATAAAGAGTATCTAAGATTCCACTTTACAATACTTATGTTCTTTACTGGTACAGGATTTCTATCCTCATTGTTGCTCTATATTTATAGCTTTTTTTCTAATAGCATAAAAATTGCTAAGACATAGGCAGAGCACCATTTTTTTTTTCTTTATACACATCTGAAGAGATTACTGACCACATCTGACTGAATCTTGACATTCTGTATCACTACTCTGCAGCAAGATCTTCCATATGTTACTGGAAGACTGAATTCCAGGTAAATTACATCAGACCTACTAAGTATTATTTCACAGTCTTCTCTAACAATCTTAAGTCAACAGATCTTTTCACCTATCACTGCATATATAGGAAGACAAATAGAACCAAGAAATCAAAGCCATGAAACAGCTTTTAAATGCTTATTTTTGCTTAACACAGACAACTGAAAATAGCTGGACTGAGAGCAGTGAAACAAAGAACATATGGAGAAACCAGAATTATGGTCAAGCCCCCTTTGCATGATCTGAGACATTACCCCTGACCTAAGATGATGTTCTGGGTTTAGCAGTAGCAGTCAATTTTTCTCCTTCTTAGTAGCTGGTGCAGCGCTGTGTTTTGACTGGTCTGGACTGGCATGAGCAAAGCCACATGTGCTGCTCACATGATGGTCACCATGACAGATGATCACTTCTTCCTCAGCACAACTGATTAAATGCTTTTACAAGATCTTGCTGCCTTGGAATTGTGATTGAGACTATGAGCCAGGGAAGCACTCAGTCATAAATAGAAGTTCATATTAAAAAAGCTGCAGTTAATAAGCAACAGAATACATTTGAAAGACAAATTGTGTTAGTTTATGAAAGATAATAATGGCTACTCATTTGGGATTAACAGCATGGACTTTTGAGTTAGATATGTGCATAGCACCACACTGCACTCATTGGACACTCTGCATCTGGGAGACACTGTAACTTGAAAGCTATGATCTTAAGTCATTGCCCCCCATATAATATAGTAATATAATATAATAATATAATATAGTATATAGTATATAATATAGTAGCTTCTGAGAATGCTACTACAGATATTAAGTACAACAAATGGGATTGCAAATAAGAGCAAGTGATATTAATNGTATAATATAGTAATATAATATAATAATATAATATAGTATATAGTATATAGTATATAATATAGTAGCTTCTGAGAATGCTACTACAGATATTAAGTACAACAAATGGGATTGCAAATAAGAGCAAGTGATATTAATGCATTCCAAGGTGTTTTACAGTGAAAGCAAATAAACCCCCCAATTATCCCACAACTTCTGAATGTCAGTCTAGAGGATGTAGATCTTCTTTTCACTGCCTAGAAAACAGTATATATCCAAAACAGCTGTAGTCTAAATGAAGCTGGTCACAGGACCTTAACGAAAGGTAATGTTTCTCAACCAAGCTAATAACTTATGAACTAACTTGACAGCAGTATCTCTGATCCACCTAGTCTCATCCACACAATACAAGATTATGTGCTGGGACTGCAGAAGCACAATTAAGATATGTGTAAGGTGACAGAAAAGATATTTATGAGTAACTCTGGGACTCCATAACTTTCAAGAGCAAAAGCGGCTTAGATATATAGGACAAGAACACCTAAGTAAAAAAATTAACTTTCACAATGCATTTCACAGGATCAGGAGCACTTTTTCCTTTCACCATGAGTAGATTAATATTGTCTTTAACCTAACCAATTGTGTTCTATTTGCTTGCCCGATAGCCTTGAGTGCTCATTAGCACAGAATTGATTTTCTGCTCTGGTCTCTGTTATTCAATCACTTGTCAACCTTATCTCAGGAGAACAGGTAATCATTGTGGCTGAAAGGGTCAGGTTTGTCTGCTTGGCATATTTAAACATACCCCTTGTAAATATGGTCTTCAAGAACATGCAACTTTACACCTTCTGGTGAGAGGGTGGAATGTCACAAGCTTATCACAAAGGCCTGTTTCACAGTCTGCTCACAAATACTGCTTATGTATTAAAGTTCTAGAAAAAAAAAAACCTATGTCTAGGTGGGGTTTGAAAGCTTTTTCAGGTTTGATGTGGGGATTTACCCCCTCTTCTCTAAAGAAAAAAAAAATGAATTGATCAACAGAAATGCTCACACACAGAACCCTTCACCTTTTAAGAGTCTATTCCACCAAAATCATATGGCATTCACATGCAATAAATACCGGGATGGCATCCCAACAGAGCACCATAATAGTTGATAAGAAGGATTAAAAGCAGCAAAACATTTAAATTCTAAAAAAGGAAGCAGAAAATTTAACAACTATTATATAATTAATAAGTATCCTTTTCAGATTGATATTGGCAATTTGATTATGTGCCAGCAGTTACACAAAATTCTGTTTTAGAAACTTTTTTCTAATGGTTATCCCTTGAATAAGAAAAGGCTTCTGTGCATGCAACTGCCGGGCTGTGCTTCGAAACTGAAAAATAGTTTCGGAGTCAGGAAACCTCAGAGTCTGTCAACACCTCACTTCCCACCCCAAACCTCACCCTCTCCCCTAAACCAAAATCTTTCTGTCACCCAGACTAATTTATTTGGACAGGAAAGCCCTTTCAGTGCTAGTCTTCAAAAGCAAAGTGGTTAAAACACATCACTGAAGCCCTTGGTGTAAAGTTTGTGCCATGACACTGGATTATATCACTGTACAGTTACCACTCAGATCTGATATTTGTCATGGATCATTAGCCAGGTGCTAAGGAGACAAATGGCAGCATTTGCCATTTGACAGCTTGCACTGTTTTTATACCAAGAGCTTATTTTATCAACAAAGTACAAGTATTTCTACCGTCTTGCTTCACATTCTGCAAGCTCACTGCAATTCCATAAAGACATTGAAGTAAAAAGTTTTAGTAGAGAACAAATTACTTCTTTATGCACAATTTTCTCAAACTAGGGTTTAAAACCCTAATGGTAATATATCAGCAATTTCCAGGTGTAATTTACTTTCTTTGAATCTCATATTTTCCATTTCACTATACTGCTTTCCTAAAACTTAGTATTTTACAGTACAGCCAAACATTTTAAAGGAGTAGGCACTAACCTAATTCTTCCTAACATTAGTAAGAATAAAACTGCTGAAACACATGTAAGGTGGAAATAGCTTTAAAGTACAAAATGCTTTAAAGTGCTTCAGTGCTTTGCCACCTACAGCCACTGTCTTTCAGAGTTCAGGTCTCTTATGACATTTTTAGAATCATTACTGCTTTCATATACAGTGTAAAGGAATATGAATGGTTTAAAGCCAAATATACTTCTGCTTTTTCTATCTCTTTTTGTTTATCAGTGTTGTCTTTGCAGCTCTCATGTAAAGATTCCAAAAAAGCTAATTGTCCTTGGTATTTGTTATCATAAAGCAAACTTTACTGATCAAAACAGACTTATGTGGCTAGCAACAGCATCTTCTGATACTACAGACTTCCCTTCAAAAAGGTATCTGGAAGGAAAAAAATGTCTAATTTTAGGAAAAAAAACCACCCAACTTTTAGATGACCTGCAAAATACCAAACCAAAACACTGCACTGACTCTTAAATCATTCAATCATATCTTCAGTTCTCTACAGGTAAAGTTAAAATATAAACTTAGCTTTCACCTTAAAGTACTTTTAAAGAAGAAAAAACCTTCTGAGAATTCAAGAAGAAAGAAAAATCTGGTTTGTATGCTTTAATATGGCACTTCAGTGAGGGTTTTCAAAAAGTATATAAATGAGAGTCACCATGGAAAATGTAAGTTAATATCTCTGAGAAGAAAATAATTTTCAGTGTTTATATTCAGTAAAAGCAGTCATATTGCAAGATGAAAGTCTACAGGTAATGGCAGACAGCAAATTCAGCATCTGTTTGCAATGTAATATGCCTCCAAAACCAGGCAAAAAGATTATTTTGAACTGCCTATCACAGAGCATTCTCTTAAATAACTGTAGAAGTCTTGGGCAGTATGTGATAAGACAGACATGGAAAAACTAGAGGGAGTTTAGAGGAAAAAGCAGATAAAGCCAGAAAATCATCCAAGTTTTTTCTTTTGTTTTAAGAGGATTAAAGGAGGTTAAAAATAAAATAAAACAACAAAAGCAACTTGTTTGGGCAAGCGATGACTAGGAATGAATAATATATCAGGCATAATATATCTTTAGGCTATTAACTTCCAAGTGAAAATGGATTACTTAGTGTGGCACACAATGCGTAGCTAGAAACAGCAGCATTACATTATGACAAAGAAAATGCAGGCTATATATATATATATAGAAAAGCTTAACTGACAGGAAAATATGTTACTTCCCAAGAGAAGCAATAGGAACTAAATATCAAGAAATTCTAACACTGTTTAACTCCATAGCATTAAAAATCATATTACATAAGAGATTCACCTGAGGATACATATGTACCAAAATCACACTAACTGGCTAGAGTACAACAGGCTCCAATAGAAAGGTATCTTGTTCCCAATTATTTTGCTTGTTAAAGTACTTGGGAAGGGAGCACTCTCATGACCACTTTACAGTCACAAATGTTTCCCCAGCACATACAATCCTAAAGCCAGCAATAATTCAGCAGTCAAGCTTGGAAGGGGCACCTGGACATTTTCTGGCCCAACCTTCTCTTAAAAGCAAGGCTGCTGCATATCAAATTCATCTGTCACATCCACTGAAGTTCTGAATATATTCAAGGATGGAGATTCCACCATCTCTTTTGCCAGTTACTTTCGGTTCCTGTCTGCTATCACAATTAATTACTTTCTCCCCAATATCTAACCAGAATTTCACATATTGGAACATGTCCCCCTTGCCTCTTTTTGAGAGTGTAGAGTGAGAGGACAAGAATCTTATTTTCCTCCTCCATAAGTTCCCTTTGAGTAATTGAAGATGGGAACTCTACAGCTTTTCTATTTCAAAGACTGATAACCCCAGACCAAAATCTCATTGCATAAAATGTGTCCTCAAAGGACTCTAAACCCCTATTTGCAATCAAACTCCCAATTGTCCATGCACTTCAAATGGGGAAGATCTACCTACAGAATACAGACAGCTCTTCAGTACCCTTTTCCTCCCCCCCAAAAAAGACATAGAATTCTACATTTCTACCCACAGCAGAAAGAAAACTGCACCATTATGAAAGTGAAAATATTTTCAGCTTAGAGAACTGAAAGCTTTAATTCAAGAATTATTTAAACAACCATTCTGACAGAACCCAGTGATTAAAATAATCCAGTTAAGGGCCCACATACTCAGATGTTTTGTAAGTATTTAGCAAATTAAAAGAGGCAGTAGTAGATGTCAAATTTATGCATTATGAACTTACTATTGAATTTAATATTTTGGCCTGCTCTATGCATTGTCAAGACAAGTTAATTGCACAGCTACCAGAGGATAACAGGATAAGGTTAACATGGGATCCTATGGAGGTGTTTATTTATTCCAGTAGTCATTTTACACTAACAACGTGGTGACTACATTAATTTCATAATAATACTGAATTAATGACTCCACTAAATCTAGCATGAGCAATAAAGATCCAACAGCAGTTTGCTGGAACAGTTTTCCACCAACTTCATATTTCATCCATACACATAGAAGCACTCATACACAATTCAGTGAATTATAAACAAATTCCCTTCTTTGTGACCACCCAGAATTTCAGGAAGAGCAGAGGATGTACCAACATTTTCCTATTAGCTTTTGAACAAAAAGTGATTTTGCTTTTAGGTTTGATCAGGATGAACTTGGCATCAATTCTTCATGTTTCACCTGGTTTGAAGACAAGCTGATGATTGTGATTTATCGCAGAAATCACCCTTGTTGACTGTTTGCTTCCCTAATTGGCTGCCCTTGTGCAATATGCTCAGATGTGTAACAAGAACTATCCTGCTTTTTTTTCAGGAAGAAAAATACAATCTTTTTCTGTTAATAGATGATATGGTCAAACAACAGAAACAGACAAGCAGATGATCAGACAAAAGATGTGGAAGAGTAATTTTGTTATGCAATATTTGGAAGTGTGAAGAACAGAAGGCCTCTGATTTTCTTGTAAAGAATGAGGATAACCTACAGAGAACCCTGGGTAACTGACTTATATGGTAACCTCTGAAAAAAAAAAAACAACCCAAGACAACTACCATAATTTGTAATTTTACTGAATTAATTGTTTGTTTTTTCTTTATTAAAGCCTACTGATCAAATATAAGCTAATACTGAAAACATACATCAAGAGTGACTATCTTCCCTATGAAGAGTTATCCAAAATATTTAAGCTACCTAAAATATTTAAGCCACCTAAAATATTTAAGCCATATCTATTAAGAAATCCTAAGTATCTGTGACTGATTGATTTGATTTCAAAAATAACATTGTTTGGTATTTTTATATATGTTTTGAAGATATCGTTAATCAGGTCTTTGAAAAAAACGTTCTAGTATTTTTCTTTCCTTTTCTTTAGTGAATTGCATGCTATTTAAATTAGTTTAATTATTAGCCAGAACTATTTTCATGCCATCTTCACAGACAAAGATATAAAGGTTCTTTTTTTTTTCTCTCCAAATAACAGAGAGAATATTTGCTCTTAAAATATAATTCTGAAATTCTCTTTAGGGGCCAATGTTCAGCACTACACATCTTTTCCATAGAGCAATCACAATGATGCACAGGGACATCAGTGAGTCTTTACTAAACTGGCTGGAACAATAAGAAAAGCAATTATTTATGTTAACTTTACTTATCTGATTATTAGATTATATATAGTGAGAAGAGATTGGCTGCTGGAAGTGGGGAAGAGAGGGATGGTGGTAAGGGAAAGGAAATCAGAACCAAACCCCTGATGTTTTAGATGCAGTCAAGGGAGTGGAAGCTGGCTTCACTAGAGATACAGATAATAATTACTTCTTGCAAAGACTCACTCAGACTATACAACATCACTAGTATTGTGCAGAATAAGTACTTCAGTGCCTTTAGTGAGTACTTGGTTTCTCAAGGAAGCTTCATGACTGTAATCCTTTTGGGAACATTTATTCAGCAATAGTTACTGAATTACATCATTAATTTCTTACTGGTTTAAAAATGTGATGCAAGAAGGCACATACATACAGCGAAAAAACAAATCACTACTGGAGTGACAAACCTTTTGAAGAACCCCATATATTGATAAAAATCTCCAAAATTCAAATGGTGCAGCATCATATTTCTGATACAGATCATGACATTTTAGTTTGCACATTTTTCCTTAAGCAGACTTAGCCTTCATTTGCCATCTTATTAATACACTGCTGCCATCCATGGGGCATTTTAACTGAAATAGCCTAGATTAAGGAAAAAGATCAGGAGAAAAACATATCCCAAAATATCAGGTTCACATCCATACCTTTACACTTTTGTTTTTAAATTGGCCTTTTTTAAAAAAATGTATTTATCATTGCCATTACAATATTTTAAGCAGAGATTATTTGTAGATGATTTAAGTCACACAATGCCTTATGTGGTGGTGTCATTATTTTGTATTACTGCAGTTACTGGTGTATAACGGGAATCTGTGTCACTGTAACTCAAAAAATATCACGTTGGCATGCAGTGTTGTGTTTCAAGTCTTACTGCATTTGTACTGAGAAAACACTCACTTTTAAAGAGCTAGCTTTTCTCTGCTAACTGACAGGAGCCATTGAAGTTACTTAAACGCCAAGACTCACAATGGGTGTTGAATTTGACAGTTTACTTTTCAGATCCCTACAGATCAACTGGTAAGCTTACTATCTTTGAACTTAACATTTAACATTTTACATCTTTGAATTTTAACCTTCCATTTCATCAGACAAGCATCCCATAAAGCTTGCTTGTCTTATTTTGGGTTCACATATCTGGATGACTGCTCAAAAAGGAATGTGTGCTTTTTTCCTAAATGCTATTTTAAAAGAAAGTATATATAAAAACACAAATTCTTTTTTGAACAATATTATGATAGAGGCTAGAAAAGGTCTGGTGCAATAGAATAGAAATATATTGGNGACAAGCATCCCATAAAGCTTGCAATAAATATGTCTTATTTTGGGTTCACATATCTGGATGACTGCTCAAAAAGGAATGTGTGCTTTTTTCCTAAATGCTATTTTAAAAGAAAGTATATATAAAAACACAAATTCTTTTTTGAACAATATTATGATAGAGGCTAGAAAAGGTCTGGTGCAATAGAATAGAAATATATTGGTTGTCATGGTGAATAAAGCTGTGTAGTAAACTAAACATGTTTCATTTTATTTAAACTTTTATTCAGATATCCATAAAAGTATTTTCTTGTTTGGAAGAAAAATATGAGTAGACCACAAAACATTTATTTTGTTGACATGAGTACATATATAATGTAAATATCTTTTATCTTCAGGGAAAATATTTATCATTTTAATATTAAGACAAACTGAGGTAGAACACTGCCAAAAAACCCTGCTGGACCACTAAGTTAACTAAAGTTAAATATAGCACACAGTGTCTCATACATCTTAGGTAACATATTAAGCTTGGAGCCATAATACCTTGCCATTCAAGTTCTGAGTAGAAAACGTCAAGTGAACCATTTGCCTGATAGCATTATTTCAAAAGATCTGTCTATTAGAAGAAAATACCATTTTATTTTCCAGTTATCTGATTTATATATTAACTTGCAGAAGATAATCTAGGACGAGTGACACATAAGCAGAAAGATACAACACATAACTTCATCCTATATGCCCATAGGAGGGGTAAAGTGGTTTAAAAGTCTTGATTTTATGCTAAGACAGCTCTTGCTTCAATTCTTATCTCTACCTTTTACTTCAGGATGTGCAACAATAGAAATATTTCAGTCAGTTCTAAATTCCAAACTACTTTTTAAAGCACTTCAGTGCTACAAATATAACAGAATCAAAGAACAGTTTGGGCTGGAAAGGACCTCAAAGATCATCTAGTTCCACCCCCATGCCATTGGCAGAGACACCTTCCACTAGACCTGGTGTTTCAACAACCTGTTCAACCTGGCCTTAAAGCACTTGAATATTTTACGCCCTTCAGAGCTTCGCAGTTCAACTTTATGCTTTGTGAACAACAACACCTACAACACAAATTTCTTTCCCTCATTTTTTGTGCAGCTACTACTGCCTAGACAGGAGTGTATCAGAGACAGTGACACACTAAGTGTATTTGGCAAAATACAGAACATTGTCAAATATTTGCTTAGGTATTCTATAAGTAGAATATGCCACCATATGACAGACATAATATTGATACAAATTTTTATTTAATACTCTAACCTGATCTTCACTTTATAAGAATATTAATTCACTTAAATTCACATTTGGGTAGATACTATAATCATAGAGAAAACTCCAGCTCCTAGTGAAAAACAATGCCTTGCAAGTTACTGAATAAACAATTTTAGTCTGTGTTTCATGCAAGACTTTAGAGCATAATAGGAAATAATTATAAATGACTCAAAAAATGTCTAGAACGAAAGAGAACAATATTCTGAACCAACAACCCCAATTATTTGGCAATATTAATTATAAGCAATGTTGTAGGAGTGAATTAAGATAGAAAAGCAAAATCACCCAATTTTATTTAGGAAGAAACTGCTGTAAATGTTAGTCTGCTCACAGCATGGCAGAACCTGAGAAGATCCCTCTTGTAAATGTTATCCTGGTCCCCTTCTATTGTTTTGCGTCTGACATCTGTACTACAGTTCCCTTTCATACTGCTAAGGGTGAGACTGTATTTTTTCCTCTGATCTTACCCTCCTTGGATCAGATTTTAAAAGCATGTGCACAAGTCCTGAGCAATACTAGCAAGGAGCAAAGGTGTTACAAAACCAGACCACAAGCAGATTTGCAGGTCCTTGTCCAGTGAAGTCTGCAACGTTAAGTAGCAAAAGTAATTTCATTGTTTTAAGAAACTTTCAACCATAAAACCAGAAATATGTGAACAGCAGTCAGATGATCAACCAGAAAGGAGAAAATAACACCAATTCAGCAAACATTTTTTATGCAGAGGATATCATGAAAGTAATCATATCATGAGCAAGAAGTAGGAATTACAGCTAACTCCAAGAGTAACACTAGGAGTCTACGATGGTTTTCCCTCCAAGTTCTGCAGATTCAGCCCCATGATATTGGATTATAACAACTTTCCAATAGATTTAAATCCCTTTCCTCAAAAAAACCCCAAAACAACAAACCCCTCAAAAACCCAAACCCAAGAAAACCCACAAAAACACCCATCAAAAACCAAACAAACAACTAAAAGCCCATAAAACCAAAGAATTCCTCTGCCTTTACCACCTGCTTTATGCCCTTTTAAGAAGAAAGAACCACTCAAACTGCCTGGGAAACATTTTTCAATGAAAGGTTGCCCTCTTGACATGAAAGAGGTCAGGACTGACTTTTACACTATGTAAAATTTTCTCAGCCCCTTTAAAAAATTGCTGAGATTTTCAAGCAGTCTAAGAGCTAAAAAATTCCAAGCTGTCATTTTTTAGCATGGGCAAATGAAGTAAACAGTTAAGATTCCTGTGATGTTTTAGATAATTTGTCTGAAGCATTAAGTTAGATTCCTGCTTACTGTCTTGCATCATCCCAGTGGCTTCTGAAGCACTGGTAATAGAAGGGAGAAATAGGAAAGAAAAAAATTTTATAACAAAGTAGATAAAATATAGATACATGTTGGATGTCAAAGACAAAAGACAAAGCAATGACTTTATGGTAGCCTCTGATCTTCACATTATTCTGAACTATTTGCAAAGAAGCTGCTGAACAGACAACACTACCATTCCACCTTTTCCTCAGAGCAGCACCAGAGTACCTCACTGGATTCTCAGATATTCTGATCAGAGTAATGGCTGTTACATGCAAATAAGGAAGGCATTCAGAACTTCCAGTCCAGCACCACAACTTAAAGAGTTTGTCTATAATTTTGTCTATTTGTCTGTAAAATACCATTCTGCTGCTACCCTAATTTCCTTGGATAGAAAAAGTAAAAACAAACAAAAAAAAGCAGATTCATTCTGAATATTTCAAATACGTGCCTTTGTATTTGCATGTTCTAAATTTAAGACCTATTTTAAGCAATCTAAAGCAATGACAGAGAGAATGAAAACCTTTAAGGTGCTATTTTTTTCCAGTAACACTTAAGTTTCAAAAGAAAGTAGTGTTTATTTCTGGGTATAAAGCAGAAAAACAGTTTCTTGCAGGGTGACATTTTGACTCCCTAGTCCCCAGATATCTGATTTCTAACTGTTATTTAAAAACAGGGGGGGAGCAGGGCCAAGGGGAAGTCTCACATGCAGAGTTTTTTATTTCTTGTAGCTAAGTACTTAAAAGTCAACTAAGTCTTACTATCTCCTGTCAGTTACACTTAGTGCAAAAACATTCTTACGCATGCTGACCCCTTTTAAGAAGCAGTGTTTCAGTCAAAGTACTTTTCTCAGTCCTGCTGGGGGAAGGCTGTTTCTGATAAATAATCATCTTCATAATCCCATAATCCTACATCACTTAACAGGTTACAAGCAAAGCTTATTGATACACAACATGCTCTGGCCACCTTCAGCCGTAGTTTAGAAACTACAGAACTGAGAGGAATAAAGCTGCTGTATGTCGTGGTTTCAACCCAGCCACACATCTCATTCACTCACTCAACCCCCCCTTTCTTGCCCTCCCCCTGCTCCTGGAAGGATGGGGAGGAGAATCAAAAGCATGCAACTCCCATAGGTTGAGATAAGAACAGTTTAGTAACTAAGGTACAACACAAATCACTGCTGCTACCACCAATAATAATAATGATAAAGGAAATAACAAGGGAAGAGAATACAGCATCTTACCACACATAGACAGATAACTCACCCCACCCTGCCTGACCGATACCTCCTCCAACCCCCAGAGTACTAACCCTTCTGGGTAACTCTCAGTTACATCCTGGGCATGACGTGCTGTGGTATGGAATACCTCTTCGGCTAGTTTGGGTCAGGTGTCCTGTCCCTGGTTCCTCCTGGCCTCCCCTCCTCCCTGGAAGAGCATGAGACTCCCAAAGTCCTTGGTCAGATCAAACATTTGAGCAGTAACTAAAAACATTGCTGTTATCAGTTCTGTTCCCAGGCCAAAAGTCAAAAAGACAGTGCTGCCCCAGCTACTAAAGAACAAAAATGACTGGTATTGCTGAACCCAGGACAACCTCATACTAGTAGGATAACTTGTGTGGTATCTGATACTACCTATGAATACTTTTGTCTTTGTATTAAGTGGAAGACTACACCCCCTGTAATTAATTTGGCTAGCTATTTATATAATCCCATTTACTGGTATTGTACTCTCTCTTTACATCTCCACTACAGTGTCCTCTTAACCAGGCAAGTTCTCTGTGTTTGGCTCAAAGCCAACAATCACCATTTGGAAATACCATGGTGCACATTCCCCAAAATGCTTGGCATGTAACAACATTGCAACCAAACTTTCCATAGAAGTAAACATGCTCTGGGGAAGAATTGTAAGTGAAGAAGGAAAGTATTTTACTCAGTCTGTATATCATTAATGCAAAACTTATATAAACATCAAGTATCACACAAAAAAATTAAATACACCAAACTAATGTGCAGGGGCATCTCTGCTTTAATTGGGCTTTCTATTCTAATTAGACACTACTTTAGTGATATCTTTCAACCTACATAAATGTATTAATAATATATCTATTAGCTGTGTTGATACTTCATATCAGAAATTTTGTATTCATTTACATTCTTAAAACAGTATTTTTAAGTAATAATTTCTAATAAAAAACCTATGGAAACAGAATGGATTTTTTTTCAATATTAAGAATAATAGCTTAATTACCTCAGCAGGGCTTAATGATACACTGAAGCAACAGATGAGTGTGTTCCTAAGTAATAATGTTATTAATAATAATTATTCTTATATAACAATGCATTTATTTTTATTATTAGCTTGACTTTCAGAGATATTGAGCAGCACAGTAGATTAGTACTGACACTGAAGTAACTAATAGCTTCCAAAAATGAAGCTACTGAAGTCCTAAGCTCAGCTGAGGAATACCCACTGTCAACCTTTTACAGGGTAATGGCTATGACAGTAAGTATATGGCTATGACATGTAAGTATTCAGTTGCAGACATTTTGTTGTCTAGATTAATTTTATCAAAAACCTTAAATAACCACTCTCTGAATAAAGTATCTGATTTTGATGAATTTTGTTGAAAGGTTATTTTTTTCTAGGATCCTTCAGCAGTTCAGAAGAAATCAACAGCACAGGCGCATGCAACAGTTATTATAAAAATCTTGAACATTTTCTTTTAATTAATTATCTAGGGAAAGCAGAATCACATATTTGAGGCAAATCACTACAGCAGAAGTTGATACTTTATAGCCATTATAATAGAGAACCAGTAACACAAAAGCTTCGTATTGATTCAGAATTCAGATCAGCAAGTTAGTATTTGATACTTTCCTCTAAATGTTCAACTCACATACATTAACAACATGAATGTGAGCTCATTTATTTTTTTTCTGAATTGTCCTCACATGCACTAGTTACTGTTGAAATCTATGGTGTCTAGCAGTCATATAACCAAATATCAAGAGGAATAATGCAGAACATCCACTCAAAGTAATTGAGGACAGAGATTGTGGCTATAAATTAAATCTTTGGTGCTTACCCAGCCTTAATCACTTGGAATAAAATCTTGGAGAGAAGACGAAGGAATGAATTGTTCAACCCATTATTAATTTATTCATGACCTTATTTCAAAGACATATCAAAATCTAAAATTAAGGTTCTATTGGAATAGAAATAAATAAAATAATGGAACAAACTGTCATCTATTCATCCACTCAGAATCAGGTCTATTTGGTTTTTTGAGCAGATGGAAAAATTTGTTGTCATTTGGACTTGCTAAGCTGATTCAGCTCCAGTAAGGGAAATGAAATTTTGTGAGGGAAATGGAATTTCCAGTCCACAAAGATATTGTCAATTATACAAGGCAGTTTTGTTTAACTTGGAAAAAAAATGTTGCCAGAAATCATGTATTCTGTGCGGTTTGCCCTCCAATAGAATAAAAATAGGATTAATGTTTTTGATTTTAAATAATAAACAAATAAAATCTTGATCTGAAACAATGCTGCAGGAAAGAATTTTGTTATAAATTTACACAGCTACTTACAGTACTACATTTTAGCTGTTACTATTTGCCCCAGTTGCTAAACTCTGAATGCATGTTTCCCAAACTAGTATTGCATGTACCATTTGCAAATACAGAACATCTTCATCAGTGTCAAATTCCAAAACAGCCTCCTGAATATATTTTGTACTTTATACTCCAGTGGGTTTCAAAACTTTGTTTAAAGGCTTCTGTCAGTCCTTTTTATTTTGGAATTTAATTTAGTCATGGAAGGTTAATTGGTCTTTAGATTTATAATTAGAGCCGTGAGTCAGCTCTTCCCATTCTGTGGTATGGCTACTTTTATACTAGAATTTCAAAAGAAGAGAATGCAATTCATAATTTTATGCAAATATCCTATCAATCAGCTTTAAAAGAAATGGTAATGGAAATCTCGCCTGTGTAAGAATCCTCTGCCAAATGATTTCATTAGAAGCACTAGAAAGAATACCATGAAAGAAGGTCTCATCTCATTTATGGGGAACTAGTTACATTAGAGGGGACTTCATTACTGAAGTGGGGGGAGGCTGCAAACTCTTTAATCAAACTGATGGGTATCAGGAGAGGTTGTTCAGACAAACCCCAAATGTTTCACAAGAACACATCGAATTAATCAGGTTTTGATAGCACATTATAATAGAGCTTTCGTTCAACTTAAATATTTATATGCAAGTGATAATGAAGCTTATTTTGCAGGAAATACTTTTGCAATTTAAGCAGAAAGGAAATTATTCTCAGAATTTTTGCTGAAGTTGAAATCCATGATTAAATCAGATCTAGACATCTACCTTTGAAGCCTGAAAGAGTGAATTCCTGTTATGTTTCTATTTACTATGGTCAGGTTTATTTCAGGTCACATTAAAAGGGAAATAAATCCATATGGCTCAGTAAATAATCTCATAATCTACAGACAATGGATTGCTTTGGCTACCTGTGTGACACATTAAATGGCATGTATTCTTCATCCACAGCAGGTCAGTAAGTTTCAGTAAAATTATAGCTGTATCAATTAAATAAAGTTATTTTCTCATCAGATGTAAAGCTATGTAAACAAAGGGAAATATTTCTACAAAGAGAGTCCAGTTTAATGCTGTATGGGGAGAAATGTGTTTGGATAGTCTATTATTGTTAGTGTCCGACAATGTCCAAATTAAAAATACAGAAAACCCAAATGCAGAAGGATTTGACAGATTTTTGTCACTATATGCATTATGTATGTGTACAGATTGCATTTTTATATGTATAGCAGTTCTGTAATTCCCCATATTAAAATTGATGCTATGTCACTGACCTTTATTTTCAAGGAAATAAAGATACAGTAATACTAGTAGTCTCACCAGAGTTCAACCAACTAAGCTGATCACTATAAGTGACTTCACTTGGAAAGAGATAAGTGCTTTCTCAGGGTGATTTATTTCATTCTAAACTAGTATCCAAGACACATGGAGAGAATCACTTATGAAGACATATTTTTCTCCCCACTGATTATAGTGGGATCCTACTCTAAATGCCTGATTTTTGGTTGTCTAGAAAAGACATCCCAAAAATGTGAATTTTTATTCAAAAAAATTATTTAAGAACTGACTTTTAACTAGTTTTAATTGACAAAGTCTAAGAGACAATGAGAACACACTGACTCAGAATTAGCTGCAGACACAACTTTGGAGATCATGGTATTTCAACTTGTTCAGAAATCCTTTTCATTTCTCTGCTCCTTAACTTGAAAATAATGAGTCCCCTAGACAATTTGTTAGAAAGAAAACATTCTCTCATAACATGAAACTGCCAGCTGGCTTTTAGACATCATATAACATTACTTTACACAGCTTGATAAGAAATGACAAAAAATCATTAAAAGACAGTTTTTAAAATATAAATACAATTGAATAAAAAATATCTTTTTCTGAGCACACCTGAATAAATCCAGATGAGAGGAAAGCCCTTATGGCACTGATGCACAAGAAGATGTGCCTGTATATGTGTTCTCTTTTCTGCAAAATTTCTAAAGAAAGGAGTAACTACATGTCCTCAACAAACATAGCTATTTCATTCACTAACAATTGCAATGCTGTTTCCAGCCTGACTTATCCTATCTATATCAACAACTGATTTAAAGTTTTCATCCCAGTCTTGTAGTATATGGGCACTCACACTTTAATGCCATAAAGTTTTTTTATATTCTATGATACTTAAAGGATTTTTAATAGCAAAAGAATAAAAGAGTATTAAGAGTTGTTCAAAGTTATGGATATGTTTAAGGAGTGCAATACTAATAGTATCTATTGAGAGTCACAACAAAGTCATAACAGTTTACAGAATAAATATATCCATTACTGTTGCATTACATGAACCTTGGTAATGCTATCTGAAAAGCAGATGACAAGTAGGATGGTTTGTGCATCTCTGGCTTGTGCAGAAGTAATAAGGACTCACCATTAGAGCAGGTTCACAGTCTCAGGCTTGTGGGAATGGTCACTGGAAATGAGGCAAATCTCTCGGATAACAAGGTATCTAGATCAGTCTTTTCCTTTTAATTTCTCTTTCCTTCAACCTAATTTATTCTAGTCTCATACTCTGAAGACATATGTGACTAGAATTCTATCTTGAAGTATTTTATAACTTAATAAACATTACGTTTATTTTTGGAATCACTTAGAAATTTCCCACATAAAAATTTCTAATGTAAGTTACAGACCAATGAAGTTGGCTTTTCTTAGGTTTCTAGCATATTTCAAAAGGAGATTTGGAATTCAGCTGCACTCTTGGATCCTGAATCTGACCAACAGTCCCACTGGCTTGAACTGATTTCATTTCACTAATACAGCTTTGCTTGTACTTGTGGCCGTGACACAGCTGCTGTTTCTCATCTATTACTTTGCACCTAGAAAGATTTTTTTTTTCTTTCAGCCCACTTGTGCATTTCAGGCAGTATTTTCATGGAAATACAATGGTCAGCTTTTAAAGCTCTGGCAATACAATTTCTATAGGATCATTCCAGGTTTTACAACCATGTCATTAACCCTTATTCAGTCTTCAGGCTTTTCTCCTTCATGGGCTGTTCAAGATTCACTAGCTGTCATCAGTCTTTAGTTTCATAATAGCCATATTTCTCTCTCATGATTTTCATTTACCTTAGAACTTCTTTACTGGCATTTTCTGCTCATCTGTCATTGATAACCATCTGCCCCACTTTGGAACATTTTCTCTATGAAATAGCAAAACTGTCAGCATCTTCCTTACTTAATTTCTATCTACTTTAAAACCAGTCTTTAAACCAGCCTTTTCTGACCCAACCAAATAACATAACAACATTACTGTTTTTCCCTCAGCTTCTCTGAGAAACAGAGTCAAGCAGCAGCTTCAGGTTCTCAGTTAGTTTGCTTGCGCTCTCATCACATTCAGTGAATGCAGCAGAGTGCTCGTTTTTCTTTTAAACAGGGAAACTTGAGAGAGGAGGATCTGGTTGTAAGTTTGAAGAGAACTGGATAACTCAGTTCACAGTTCCCATGAACTGTGCCAGGACCAGCTGGTTTAGATGTTGTTGTGCTCACTTTGCCCATAGCTATTAGCTTCCAAAGCAGACTTGGCTGTGTCCAGATATATGCCGTGTCATCCTTGTGCCCCAGTAAACAATGAATATTTTTGTATTCTTTTATTTGATTCAATTGCCTAAAATTTTGAAGGTTCTGCATTGTAGCCTGTAAAAGTATTCATGTATGTTAACTCTGGGTATTAAATGCCCCAGCTTTGAGGCAGGAGGGTGTGCGTGAACACTAGATCAGATGCCAAATCCTTATCTGAGGAAACCCTGGCCAGCAAGAGCGAAAGCTGCTGTGCACATGCCAAAGCATGTGCAGCACGTTCAGCATCCCTGGAAGAACCCCTGAGTCTATGTGGTCAACTGTGCCCAGATTCCTATAGAGACTTTTAGCTGACTCACTGCAGAAGGGAACCCAGAAGGCAAATTAGACTGTGTAATGGCAAGTGAATAGGTCCTAGGAGCAAAACAAAGACAGATTTGACAGTGTAGAATCACACCCCACTTCAGATCTCCATAACCACACTATTAATAGTACTAACTGGAACACATATTGAACTCTAACTCATAAGCCAAGAACCTAAACAAGCATAATAAAGAGATTGCATCCAACCTTTATGGTGAGTCAAGGTAGAACATCATATAATGCTTGAAATATCATCAGGGGACTTCCGTCAGTCTAAGGGAAATGATTCACTTATTACAAACTAAAAGTCCAATCCAAACCTACATTAAGTTCCCATAAAAACCTTTTCAACTATAGGACTGAAACATATTTTGCAGTCATACTGTGTTAAGGTGACTTTGTTATCACTGCAGCTTATAGTGAATGAAAAAGTGAAATAATTGCTTTGGGTACTCAGTAGCTTGAAATCTAAAGCATATCTGGCTTATTATTCATGAAGTTTTGCCATATGTAGGTAGAAACCAGTTGCAAGAATAAAATGCTTACATCTCTAGTTTAATGCAGTGGAATTACTTTTCTGGGCAAGGATATTGTTTTCTAGACCCAAAGGAGGAAACCTGATATTTTAGGATTTTGACACTATGAAGACTGATGTTTTAAAATAGGGATTATTTTTATGTCTCTTTTGTTTTTCAATCAACCCCTTAACAAATCAGTTATATAGCCCAAAAGAGGCTATTTTCAGAGTTTTAAAAAACTGTCTTCGAGTACTTGAATTGTACAGGAGTAACTTAACTACACATACACTGACTCTGCAATCCCAGTCAGTTACGGTGTAAGAATACTCATGGCACAGTACTCCAATATACATTAGATACATTGTTCCAGAGACTATTTATCTAGCATTGAAATAATAACATCTCCCCTTCAGAAGTCAGATAATAGCAAATCATCAAATAATGTGTTACAATCTGCACATAAGGTGAAATTAAATATCTTTATAAAGATGGTGATTTCTTTCATAACTTAGTGATGTTTGTTTCCCATGTTTCTTAAACATTAATTATTAATATTACTTGATAATAATATGGTTTAAATATTAGATATCATTTGAATATTCACAGTACATCAGTATTCCTGTTATTTAAAGTTTTTATAAATGACATGCTATTTTCTATAAATGCACTTTAAGAAGCAACAAACTTGTGTTAACTTCAGATCTTTTTTAGCTTAATATCACTCTTATTTATCGGACACCACACTAGCAGACAATAAATTCTCACAGTGGAAGCACTTATATTTGCAAATGAATAGCCTACCTCATACGTCATGCAAACAACCCTTTTATTGTAGTTTCACCCCTAGCATTCATTGGATTTGACATATGAATAAGCTTTAAGTAGTTTTTAAGTCTATTATTTGTTCATAGTTTTCAAAATTACAGTCACTTTCTTAACCAGTTCAAACATAGTGTGTTGGTGAAAACACTCATGCACATCAACAGATACTTGTGAATGCACAACAAAATACAGCCATGGCAGGGGGTTTGAAATCAGTTTCTCTTTAAGGTCCCTTCCAACCCAAACTGTTCATGATTCTATGATCCTAAATATAGCTCAACAGAAAAACAATCCAAAAAAACATCAGTTCTCTAAGGGGGTGAATATGATGTGCTGTGCTTTTAGTCACATTACCCAACCAACTGGTGAATAAGATAGATCAGCCATGTGTCTCTTCTGAGGAATGACAAATGGAGCGGTTCTTTTCAAATCAATTTGTGGAACTGCCAACATCAATAGTGCTCCTGCTTTCATCTCTGGCTAAACAGGAGCTAACATTGTCCATTTTTTTTCTGAACTGCTGTAAAAGGGACTTACAATATTGATACATGAGCTGTGATCTTCAGAAATGCTTGTGTTCAAAACTCACAGGAGCCAAAAACACTAGGCATCACTTGCTTACAACAGACAGAACAAATATGTCTGAAGTTCTGCCTTGAATATCAGTTATATTGTTATGGTCTTACTACAAATGGGTCCTAAGACAGAGGGCTCTCTTCCTCCCCCATATTTCCAGATATAATACCTACAAACACAGATTCATACATAAGCACACCACACTCGGATTTTTCTTGGCTACTTTCAGCTACCATTTAGAATAGACATTCTGTTTTGAAAGTGTTAAGTTTCATTTTAAATATTTTTGGGGTTTGATGACTTCAGCCTACAGTCTAGTATCACAACAGCTCTCATAAACTGAGAGGACAGGATGTTCTGACCACAGCTGTAACTTTTTAGCAACCCAGCACAACAAAATGAATATTCACTTTTAGCATGTATAATTTTGGATAAGATTTCCTTTACAAAATGTGAACTTAAATGATGAGAAAAGAAAGTAAATAGGATTTTAGCCCAATGAATTTTCCCACAATGATGATTTCCTCTACTGGATTTTCTTTAGCACATCCTATTATTATTATCTGCAAACCAGAAGCTTATTCAGATGTGTTTTGATTTTGTCTCAGAATTGTCAACATAGCTGGAATATACAGACAGTAACTACAGGGACAGTGTAACACATTTTCAAAAGGTTTTGTAAACACCAGGTATCAGGGATAACTACCATAAGATTATGCATTTAGTTCTTGCACAGATTTTTGGTGAAAGAACATGGAAGTTTGCTTATTTTTCTGAGATCATTTGCCTTGCAATATGTGATGCTCCTTGCATCAATTCCAGCCAAAGTAACTAACCTCAGTAGTCAGGTCCATTTGTGGCATAGTTCCAGTTGCCTGCTGGGGTGACTGAATTGGAAAGGATTGTCCAGAGATTAGAGTGTGCATGTACATCGCAAACTTTCCACCTGACCTTGGACTACACAAAGAGACAGATTCTGCTTCTCAGAATTCTAAGTCCTTGCATCTATTACCATCTACTGCCAGATAGTTTTAGAGAAACATAATTAATCTGAGCTAAGTGGGTTTTACCTTTAACCTTCCTGTACTTCATTTTAGAAGCTAAGAATAACATTGCTATCAAATTTTACAGGTTGCTGTGAGGAGAGGTATGAAAGATGATGACGTGCTTGAATATCTGGATTGAGGAAAATAAAAGAATCTGAGACCAACAGGAAGACCATTCAAGTTTCAATCTCAAATCTTCTAAGATCATGTACTACAAGGTATGTGGAGAAAGTAAAAATATAGTGCAAATTGCACATCTCTAATCATGTCAGGATTTCCAAGTGTTAGGGAAAGAAAAATAAGTGTCTTAATACCTCCCTCTCATTAACCCCTATTTCACAAGAATTTGTTTTCTCCTGTAGCATCATAGTACAAGAAAATATAAAGGATAATAAGGCAGGAGGGTTTAAACCACAGCAGGATGGTGCGGTGCTGTTGTGCCCAGAACATGGCAGCCTGCCCTATACTCAGGCTCCAGGCCTGAAGGTGGTGGTCTGCACCAAAGACAGCCTGCTACCCTGTGATGAAGTGACCTATTTCAGGAAGCATAATTCTTTGGGAGCAGAGGGCCTGTTCCTTTCTGTATCCTACAAAGGAACATGCTTTCTCCTCCTCTATATGTAGCAGCAGAGATCAGGAAAGATAGTTAAATGTTTGATCAAAATCTTAATTAGAACATAAAGCTAAATGGGTTTGCAGTTCTCAAATCTTTCTCTGCACTTCCTTCTTTACAAATGATAATTGCTGAAGTGGCATTTCATAAAAGGATTCTGCCTGTGACATTCAGACATACTGGCATTTGAAAAAGGACTAAAGATACACTAAGGCAACACAGCATCTCCCTGGAACAGTACAATCTGGTCATTTTATTATTTACCCTTCACTAGAAGCAGTGGAATAAAAATAACACTGATCTGAGGGGAAAACCTATTGTTTGTGAAGATCCAATTGTCTCTTGAATTCCTTCTTCCTGCCAAACATTTAGGATGTATCAGTAATTCTATTAATCGTGGGTTTTTAAGTCTGGGTATCATATCATATGACAAAGCTGTTATGACAGAATAGGGAGGATAACAAGAGACATGCAATCCAACAGGTCATGGTAGTTTTATATCACGTCTGAAAGAAAGATAGACAGACAATCTTAATAGGAATATGGTGACTGGGTGAACCAGCGTCACACATGCTTAAACCCAAGATCCTTTAAATATTGAAATGATGTACAGTTGAAAAGGTGTCATTTCTTTCTAAGGCTCCTTAAAATATTATTTTCCAAGAGATGGACATAGAGTATAATGAATCAATACTTCAGTCTTCTAGAAATCCTGTATTAAAATACTGATTCCACTAAGCGTACACTCATGATGTGGTAAAAATGAGTATAGCTCTATAAAACAGACCTCATTAAGATGAAAAAGGGGGGGGAAACCCCAAACCAAGAAACAAGGCAGTTATACTTAGTAAAGCTACCCACTTAATTTCAATTCAGAATTAAAGTAAAAAACAAAAAAATAGACAACAGTCCATTAGTATTTCTGCATCATCCTCATTTTCAAAAACCATAAGAAAGTGAATTTAGTCATATCTGACAATAAAAAGTTCAGACTATTTAAGCCAGTGGGATTAAGGAAAAACAAAAATAACACAAAATCAAAACAACAAACCCGTACCATGGCATGGTACAAGGATCTGCAGTAGCTCTTACATTCTGTTCAAGTACATCCTGCTCAGCTATCCTTGATTTCAGAATCCAGTGCTGTCATTTTAAGAAGGAATGAAATATATTCTTAGTCCTTACTATGCATCATCAGTTTGTGTTAAAAAAAAGGGGGGGGGGGGG